>JAJONZ010024976.1:0-22283 GCA_029582445.1 Solanum paucissectum | reverse complement strand
ATATATATATATATATATAAGGCAAAGCTTTGGTCTCAAGTCCTTGAGAGCTTAGACGTTAACGGGCTCCTCCTTTCTTTCCCTCTTGATGCAGGTATTCAATTGGAATGGTTGTTGGATTTCTCCTAGTTCAACCTCTAAAAAGTCGAGCATTCACTCGCATTACAAAAAATAACTACGGATAATTGTTCATAAGAAGTAAAACTAGTTGAAAAATTAATCATACAACATGCTATATAGTAGTAATAGTTAAGCTATATTGATAATGAAAATATTATTTATACTTTTAATGTATAGAAATTAAATTCAACTAAAAATGGAAGCAAGTTATGGTATATAATAATACTTACGAACATTTCTGTATATATAAATAGGCAATATTACAAAAGAAGTTGATTATTTCATATTGAAATGTAGTCGTAAAGATAGAGTGAGAATTTGAAATTTATGAAATCTAGATTTTAATAAAACGACTCCAAGAGTTCATCAAATATTAGTCACTGAGTCATAAAATGGAGTATAAAGTTTTAAGGATGCCATGCAAAAGAGACAAAAATGAAAACCTAATTAAGGACCAGCAATTCCATGCACGTCCAAGGAATATATATATATATTCTTCTATATGATTTCATCTTCCCAATTTCCTCACTTTCATGTGTGTTTGGTATTGAGGAAAATATTTTTCAATATTCGATCGGTTGAAAATTTTGTTTTTTTTTTAAAAAATGAGAAAAATAATTTTCTTATAAGTGAATATAGCTAGCTAAGTTTCACATCTGACGTATAGATTGTGTCCATCCTTCCCACCCTTCGACACACCCATTCCTACTATCCACACCCCACCTCCCATAGTTTTTATCTAATTTGTGAATATTGTTATACTACTAGTTAAAATTTATATATCAAATGCAAGAAAATAAATAATAAGTTCCTGAAAATACATTTTTCAAAAAATATTTTTCTTTGTATCGAACATGTACACTCTTCATTTCAAGCCTTTTTTTTCTTGCAAGCATAGGAGTTATCTACTCTATCCTTAAGCATATTAATTAACCAATTCCTTTTTGTTTCCAAGCCTTGTAATATAATTCAAAAGATAGTTTTCCCCCTTTTTTCTATTATATATCTTTATCTATCTTTATCTCTAGGTAGATCATTATTGAATGATGAAAATTAAAGCATAGGAATTTAAAATAGATCTATGTATGTGATTCATAACGTAAGAGCGCGGCTATGCCAAATTAAAGTGACTTTTTTTATGGAGGAAAGAACTTCAAAATATACAAAGGCAAAGAGGGCATATATTAATACTTTTGACTATTTTTAAAAGTTATATATTTATCAATTATTCGTTGATCGATGTATTTGCTTTGTATCTTGCTATTTAACTAACATATTTTCTTGTCATCCTGGATCAATAACTTTTCTTTTGAATCGAGGGACTATCAGAAATATTTAATCTCTTTACCCTTGCACAAAGGTAAAGATAAATTCTACGTACATATACTATCCTCCCAAACCCTACTAGTAAATTTACGTACACTAAATTAGTTATTGTTGTAACTTGTATATATATCGATTATGGAGAACTATTATCTTCCCTTGCATTGCGTAGCCACGTTAGCAAATATATTCCCACATGTGTAATCAGTTCACATAGTTCAGCGGTTGCACCAAACTACTCTCATTCAACTTATCGAGTTATCAAGTTGAATTGCCTTACCATCAAATTTTATTCCCTACATTATCATATAATTAATTAGTTAATTAGTATATATACATAAAAAAATTGATATATCAATGGACAAATCCAAAAGTTGAACATAAAAGTAATAAACTTTGACATCAACAAACTTACTTTCAGATTATAACCACTAATCTTAATTATGTGGGAATTAATTTGTTTCTTCATGAAGAAGATCTTCTTTTTCTTAAAAACATAAAATTAACACACTTGCTTACCCCAATGGTCTCTTTCTCTGTTCTTTTTTTTTTTCACTTACTAGAAACTCCTTTTGTTTTTTAGTGTTGGAATAAAATCCCCTTTTTCTTTTTTCCTTTTTTCTTTTTTTTTTATAAAAAAAAATCAAGTTTCAAGTGAGATTTTTCTTTTTCATTTTTCTCATCTTTATTTTTCTTTTTTCTTAGCATTATCCCTTACCAGTTGAACTGGTCAAGAAGTGATAAAAGTACACTGACTATAAAATTCTGCTTCTTTTCTTTGCAGTTTAGTTATAGCTTTTTGAATTTATTCTTTTTCCTTCTTTTTTTTTTCCAACTTTATTCTGCTATACCTAGCTTAACTTAAACTTTGATCAGAAGTTTTGATTTTTTTAATTAGGGGAATGTGAAATGGGATGAGATTACCATGGGGGCTGAATCGAACCCTCACCAATAAGGTGAAAGTTCAGGTAGCTAGACAACATGGCTCTTCAAACCCTCATGTTCAAGCTATGGAAATGGACAAAGTGTTTCCCTCTTTATGGATCCTATCGTACACAATGCTAATATTAAATAATCAGGTCAATAAATTTTGAATACTAGATAATTATAAAAGGTCTGCCAACTTAAAATAAACTCACGTTGTGTTAGATATCCCACTTTAAAGTTTGATTAAATCGAAATTCACAATTCTATTTAGGATTAAGACAACATCATATGTAGACACGTATACCTCAAATCTCTAGTTAACAATAGAGTAGCCTATCATAACCATTCATGAAGGCAAGTTAATTGAAAAAAAATTCTTTTTTGATAACTTGATCCAATATGAACATAAACATGTTATTATTTTGTTTTTGTTTTTTTACTAGTAAATTTGTCTTCACTAAGGACAAAAGAGATGATCATTACTTCATGAGACAAATTAGAAAGAAACTGGTCCTTGTTTATTATATTCCTTACAACAAAGAGACAACAAATTGTTTTCTTTTTCTGTTTTTCACATAAATGTTTTAATTTTTTCAAACAATATTATGTCTAATCAAAGATTATAAGGACTTGATCAGTCAGCTCTGAAAAATCTTTTCAAACTTTTGATCCTTTCATATTTGATCCATCTAATGAGAATACAATGAGTTGTCATAATTTTATCGGTGGATCCAAACTTTTAGGTCCAATAAAAAGATTAATAAGCTTTTTAGAATAATATTATAGTATTGTAGTTAGTGGAAGTCCATGTCAATTTGACATTACTTTATAAATAATATAACCTCGAGCTTTGTTCCCATTATATATATGGAATGAACCATATATATAGATGACAAAAAAAGTCACACATCATTATCTATTCATGATAAAGAAAAATAATATTTTCAAAAAATAATTTGTTAATAGCATATCTTGTAGGATATTGCATAGGTACATTTACATATTCACAATTAAATTTAAATAATTGAAAATTTTATTTATTACCATTATTAATCACTATTTTAATTGAATAAAAAAAAATAGTAGTAATAGTTTTATACATAAAAAATAGAATTTTTTTTATATTTAAGTGAAAATCTATTTCTGATCATACATTTTTTCAAATGAATTGGTCCTATAAAAAATGAGTGAAAAATCATATTTTATAAATATTAATTTTTTAGTGAGCGCAATGAAAAAAAATAATCTTTGTTCTAATAATGCACAAAGATTAGAGTAAATTACTCTTGTTTGCCCACTTTATCTTTTGGGTTGCAAATGCATGAATACCCCTCCATTTTTTAATTTTATGTGATTGTAATTTAATTTAGCACAATATTTTAAATAATGTAAAGGATTAAATATTTATAATAATAGTGTAATTGTAAAAATTTCTTATTTAGAATAAAATTAATTTTAAATAACAAGTTGCGCCGTCATTTTAGAACGGACTAATAAGAAAATAATATCATATACACTAGAATGAAAATTGCACTATTATTACGAAAAACATGTTTCTAATTGTATATAAAGAGAATAATCACCGGCCATGAACCAAAAGTCTGGAAAAAAAAACAATAATTTAGTTGAAGAATTTTCAATAAGTCAAAAATATTACTTAATTTTATATTAATCAATCAATTACAACTTGAGTACTAATTCAAATTAATAATTATATAAAAGAGACAATTATTCTAACGGAGTACGTAGCTTCAAGTGATAATAAAAGTGAGGGACAAAAATAATTAAATAGAAAATTTTGTAAAAAGTTTCCTTTCCATAATGAATAATTACCCAATAATAATATTCTATAAAAATTGAAATTATTATACCCTCCTAACCTTTAAAATTAATTATAACTTTATTACTACGAGAAAAACGTATGTATGCATCACCTATTTATCGTTCTTGCTCGGAAGTCAAAACCAACATGCCTGCTAGCTCATATTTTGTTGCGAGAGAGTACTTATAGTTAGAAAATAGCTAAAACTATTACTGTAAATTTATATGTCCTTTTTAATTTTGTGTACATTATGAAATCCTTTAACTAATATTTTTTCCGTATTCACAGTCATGACTTCAATTACTCTAAAATTTTCATTATTAAGTACATTAATATATATATTCAGTATAGTCTCATAAGTGGGGCTGAAAATGATGTATGTAAATATTATATCAAAAGCAATTTTTAGGGATAATTAATTAACGATAATAACTTAAATATTATCGCTAAATATGTTTTTTAGAAGCAATTAACACTCTTTGTAAGTGTCCCTAAAGCCTACAACGACATTGGATCCAATGATGATTAACTAATGCCAGTAAAAAAATTAACACTCTTTGTTAATGTATATATTTATTACCGCTAAAAGCAAGTATTTTTTTTTAGTAAAGACCTTATCTTTACCTTTAGAGTCGAGGTGTAGAGACCCTTTTTCCGATAGTCCCTTTATATTCATAATTATGTATTTTTTTTAAAAGAAATTAGAGAAAACAATATTAACTTTAAAATAGTTCAAGATGTCAATATTATATTAATTGAATTTATTCATTAAAAAGGAGAAAAAAAAGAGTTTGAAAATTGAAAGGTGAAATTCAAAAATATGGTCCGACATAGAGAGACCTTTTGTTTCTTGATTCAGGAGCCTCAGCAACTTGATATCCCTCCATATTCTATGCTAATATAAGTTGCTAACCATTAAAAATAATATTAAAAAAAAAGTTGCTAACTATTGTTGACTAGAAAAATAATAATACAAATTTCAAACTTACAATCTTTTATAATCTTTAAACAGTAGTGTTTTTTTTTTCCGACTAAATTTTGTTCTGATAATAAATTGATCAATGAAAGTCTCATGTTTTTTTTCCTTTTATGCATTGAGTATTCGGAGCTTAACTAACTTGATTAGTTCATATTCGCGTCACATAAGATTCACTAAAGTCAAACATGCTCCTTAATTAATGAGAACTCTTCTATTTTCAGGGTGAAAATATGAAATATCAAATTAAAAATAGAGATATTTTATTCATTCCACTACCCCTCCTTCATTCATAGTATCCAAAATTTAAGAACACACTTAATTAATTAATATTCTTTGTGATACGTAGGACTCACTAAATTCGAAAGTGTTCTCTTTAACGCAAGTTGTTTTCATTTTTAGGACTCGGCGAAAGCTCAGGTTAAGGGTAGAGTAATCTAACCCATTCCACTCACTCCTGACGGCTGACGCTAACTAACGCAGCTCGAGTTGAATGGAAGTCTCATGCTTTTTTCTCTCTTTTATGCATATAGAGTCCAAAATTTACTATTATTGTGAGTAAGATTCACTAAATTTGAAAGCGCTATATGTCTAATATGAGTTTTTCCATTTTCAGGAGTATTCAACAAAATCTCAAATTAAGAGTGAATAGATCTCACATCCATTCCATCATAATCCGATAAACACTAAAAATCTCATGCTTATAACAATGGATTAAACAAACGTATCATTTTTTATTTTATTTTGAAGTACCCCCGCCCACCCACCACCAAGCCACATTGTACTATAGGTACTAAAATTGTCAAAAGAAAGATACACCTAATTAATTAGCTGCACAAAATCCACCATTGAATTGTTAATACACATTATAAAATCATGATTGACAAAATAATACTATATAATCCTCATGAGTCATAATTATAATTCTGTTAACAATCTGATCTGTATTTTAATAATTATGTTTGTTTCTCTTTAACCAATGATTGAACTAACAAAAAAAATATGTAGCTCTAAAGGCAAGCCACCAATTATAAATTTCTCAAGATGATCAAGAAATGATTACTATTGAGAAGAAAAAGTAAAGGGTATAGGCACTAATTGTCCCCTTTTTTTTGGAATTTATTAATATGGCCATAAGGTTTATACATATAGTATAAAATTTGTATACACTTTTGAAAGGCAATGTAACTTTTATCTTTCAATATTGCCAGTAGTACAGTCTTACCAAAGACCAAGACAAGCTTCCACACTTAGAAACTTTTTTTTTTTAGTTTTAAAGGGAAGAATATATGGGAAGTGGGATAAGGTGGGTGGGGATAGTGGGACATAATATATATATATCCAAAAGGTAAATTTCCAATTTTAGTCCTTGAAATATTGGAAAAAAATTATTTTGATTCTTATAATACCTGATTAAATTCATTAATTAACCTTTGGTTAGTTGATATGTGTACTCAAAATGATTCTTCTATGATTTTTCCTTTTTACCATAGTATATGAGTTATTAATTGTTAAACCAATTTGTTATCATATTCATGTGATGTTAAAGTTTGTAATGTTACTCTATATTTGAAGATAATATGATTTTTTTTTTTGGAAATAAAGGACACTCAACTTTTATTTGGTCGCACCAAAGTCACAGAACTGTTGAGGTTAATGTGTATAATTAAAGTAGGTGACGTAAAACCCAAAAGGTGTGACTCAATAGTGAATAAACAGAGTTGAGAATCATGAGGTCTCATGTTCAATTTTCAACGGAGACAAACACTAGGTGATTTCTTACCGCATGTCCAAACTTCGTGGATAGAGTTATTTAGTATTTGTAGTGGTGGAACAAAAAATTTCATTAAGAAGTGTTAAAATATAAAGAAGTAAATTCACAAAGAAGCAAAAAGAGTGTCAATATATATATATATAAATAGGTATAAATAAGAAAATTATTTTTACCTAGTTACACAATGTAATTGTCTGACGAAGCCTTAAGTACATTTGGCTCTGCGACTAAATAGTTGTGCTAGTGTAAGGTGATAGGTAACTCATAGAACTAATCGAGGTATGTGTAATCTCGCCCAGACACCACAAATCTTGTCGAAAGATAATAATAAGAAGTTGATATATTTTAAACAGTTAACTTATATATGGACTCTTGATAACACATTTGAGCTAGAAACGTCTAATAAAAGCACTGTATCATGTGTTCAAATGCTCAATTATTTGTAATAGACTGTAATTCGACTATTCAAGTACATGTCTAAATGAAATATATTGACAAACTTAAGGAACTATCAATACATTCAACCATAATTGAAGGATCAAATATGCAATTATTCCAATCCAAAATATTTTTGAAATATTTGAGGAAAAAAAAGATTTATTAATGTAATGGAGACAAAGTTTCCACAGCATGCTCCTTTGCAGACTTTTTCTTTAATTAAAGAGAAAAGATAGAGAAATTGCTTCTTTTACATATAGTCACAATCAAAATAAAGCTTTTATCTTTCTTTCTTTTGCTATTTTATACTACATTTTTTTGTGCATGAAAGTAAGCAATTCAAACTCTCTTCTTGGATCTGCTGCCAAACAAAACAATGAATGATATGTAGAATCTTTGCTTTGCTTTTTTTGCTTTTTTTCTTTTTTTAATCTTTTTTTAACTTTATATTAGTAATTTGTTAACTTTTGATCATTCTCATCTCTCTCTTATGATGAAAGCCTTGGATCCCTCAATAATCATAAGATCATTCAAATAATTGTATGAAAAAATGTTTTGGATTCAGAGAGACAGGCTATAAAGATACACAAAGAGAGGCACACATCTTGTTGTTTTTCTCTGTTTATGTGGGGTTCTTTTCAAAATATATACACTGCTTCATGAGGATCTTGACCTAGTCAAAAAGATATTTATATGTGCCCTCAAACATTAAAGTTAACAAGAATATATTGTTCAATTTTTTGAGTATAAGTTATACACTTTTGAGGATATCAGTCTCTTTACTCGGTAAAGGTAGGTGTAAGATCTACGTATATTTTATTTTTTTAGGATTTGATTTGTGGAACTACACTAGATATATTGTTATTATAAGATATATGTATTGAGTATCACTGCAACAAATAAAAGATTTTTCGATAATTATTTAGCAGCAATAATATAATACAATATATATAGCCAGTTCTTTGTATGGATATCGCTAAAGATTTTAGCTACTCTAGATGTAATGATATTGACTCAATTGTCATTGATTATTTTTGCGACAATAAATATTGTCAATAAATGTCTCTTTTGCTGTAATGTATTATCGAAAACTGTCTCTCCACCTCGCAAAAATAGGGGCCAATAAAGTTTGCATACATCTTATTTTTTTTCAGACCTCACTTGCCGAACTACATTAGGTATGAAGAGTGAAAAAAATACTCTGTCTTTGTAGATTTTTAATAAAAATATATTTTCCCCTACTCCGACTAAAAATTTAAAAATCATCACTTACCCCCCAAATCATTTTCCACTATGACAAAACATCAATAATGTGGGTATTATGGAAAAACACTAGTATCATCAATTACTCACTCGATCTCAATTTATGTGACATTTTTTAGATTTTGAGATTTAAATACATTTTTTTATTGTAATTTTTATATATCTTTCAAATATTCTACAATTATTATGACTTATAATACTTTTTATGTAATCTTCAAATTTCAAATAATTAAAATATTTTTTTACTCGAATTCACAGGCAAAATTAAAATATTTAACTCATGAAATTCGAGCTATCCACATAAATTAGTATACAGGAAATGTTATTTCTCAAACGATGTGCTAGGTCCAAACTAAATTAGTAAAAAGTCATGAACGAAGGGAGTATTTATACATAATTATCAATGTATATAATTTAATTTTTTTTAACATCATCAATACATAGATATTACATCATATTATGTATAGTTTTCAAAAAAATTCTTGCCATTGTACATTTTTTACCCCCCACCCCACCCCACCCCCTCCCCCTCCCTCTTGTTGAGAAACAAATTAAAGAGAGGCATGGCATGTGCAAAGCATGACCTAGAATTTTGGAGCTGATCATATCTTAATTAGCAAATCCTAACAAAGATTTGAACACAAAATTAGGGTGTAATATCCCATGCAAATCCTACAACTAAATCTATCTTTAACTCGTGCTTGAGTCTTTCCATACTACACATTATTTTTTAATCCTTCAATATTAATTGTCATGACTAATATATTTACTAAATTAAGCTTCTTTTTCTACACATATGGTGAAATGAGAAAATCTAGATTTTATTTTCATTTATAATCTTCTGTTTCAATGTTTATATCATGAAAAATGTTGCCATTTAAAAAAAATCAGAAATAACTTAAATTTAGAATTTTCTTTTATATTTAACGAAACGATTTATAGTCACACAAATATCTAAGATCTATTATACATAAAAATTCAAAAGTCTTCAGTTCTAGATTTTTAAAACTTTACGTCTAATTAAATGATGTCACATAAATTGAGAATAAACAAACCAGAGCAAAAAAGAAAAGAGGGTCTTGAATGCTCTAGTCAATACCACATCATCATCATTTGCCATAATAGAGATTACCCTGTCAATTAGATATGATAAAATTAGCTTATGAAAATAAATTTGCCTAACTCATTTAAGTTTGAGTTTGTTATTGATCAGTTTATTTATTATTTAAATTTATTAAAAATTAGACAAATATATAGCTTATATTGATATTTTTTTTATTTGTTATGTTATAACTTATATATAATCATAAATAAATAAAAAATAATAGTTTTATTAGGTACTAAAACTTATAGCAAAACAAACAAAGCAATGTAAAACTTAATAAGAATCATGCGAGTTAGATGATGATTTTCTTTTTCATCGCAACTAATTTTTTGACGAGTCAAGAACCCGTTTATTTATTAACTCAATCTATTTTAATCTGTTCAAATTCAACTTTTATCCGCACATTTACACCCTTACATATCATCATCATTTATGATTACAAGGCCATTGACAAGATTATGGCTTTAGTATGACACAAAACATCCGTACAATTATTAGTACACTAGAAAGCTTAATATCGAACATAAACAGTGTACTCACATATGACATATATGAGGCGACGCTTCACGCATGCCTGACAACTCAACTGAACACACCACTATAACTTGGTACAAACGCGCGCTCTGACAGAGTCAAAATTTTCAATAAAAATATTATAATATAAAAAAATAAATTCACGAAAAAATCAAGATCGAGATGTTACTAAATAATGTATACACAAAGAAAATATATATTTTAATCTAACTACATAACGTAATTTCTAAGAGAGGTGTCAAATATACGTGACTGACCCATGTTATATATAAATTTCTATAAGTTTAATTATTTTAAAATTGACTTCAAAGTATACAAGATTGAATACAAAATTTTTAAGCCCCAAATTTCAAATGTTTTTTTTATGAAGTTTGATATGACATTTTAAAACTAATCAAAATCGTGTATATACAAACTGAATTATGAAGCCTGGCTTCAATAAGTCAGACCAATTCACATATATTATTGTCCTGCAAATTTCTTAGTATTTTCTTTTTTCTAAAAAATATAAATTGTTTGATGATAAATAGGCTTGTTGTGTTTTGCCCTTATATGGGCTTTTTATAGAGATAAGCAGGCTTGATAGGGCCAAGTCATTTGGGCTCTATTAGGGAATGTTGTGGGTTTGGACTTTTTCAACGTGTACCATTTAACGACTCAATACATGAATGCCACACATCAATTAGCATAAGAATATATATATTTTTCTACATAAGTTGATTGTGCAAAGTTTGTTTGTTCAAATGAGCTATAGTGTGAATTTGGGATCTTTTATTTGCTCTGCATTCCGTTGGTTTTTATTAGACATGTATGATAATCTTCAACTGCACAAAAAACGTGAGAAGAACTAGTAAGAATTGTGTCTGCCATCAATTCTTGACGTTTGATGAGATTAACTAGTAAGAATTGTGTATGTCATCCAATTCTTGACGTTTGATGAGATTACTCACTCGCTCTGTAAATGGAGGATCGATAAGCGACTTTACTTTATCAAATTCAAATCAAAGAAATTGAGTATATTAGCACGTATAACTGTTTGTCATATTTAATCAGAGTGAAAAACATTTACATCCTCAACTTTATTTGAAAATCAAACTCTCCCCTTAACTTTGAATAATAGTTCGGAGACGAACGATAAAAGTTCAACTGGCTAGGGATGTCAAAAATATTAAGATGGAGAATTAAATTTATACCAGAAAAGAAGCAGAGGAGCACACAAGTTTTATCCCAAGTTTAGTAATACTGGTTAAAATTGAAATATAACTTAAATAATAGGATGAAAATTGTCTATGGAGGCCCAAATGGATCAACTGAATAGTTATCTTTTCATATTTTCAAGCAAACATATATATATATATATTTCTTACATGGTAAAAACTATTGAAACACTTAAAAACAGTGCACTGCAATTTACATGGAGGGATCTTTTTCAAACCCCATTAGAGCATGTGTTAAAAGCATCGAAGCTCTACGAGATACCTCAATCACGCGTCCAACAAGTGGTACCTTCACTGTCTCCCTATTCCGTGAAGGTTTCTTATCCCAGCTGCAAACATTGTTCGCAAAACATTCAAAAACAGGAATAAACTATTCAACAAACATTATATTGTATATATAGAATATATTTGATAAGACGAGTGAGGCTTGCTCAGTTGGTGAAACACCTCCACCTCTAACCAATTATATTGGTCGAGGGTTCAAGTCATGTTGTAAGCAAGAACACAGAGATAGCTAAAAGTGGCATTAACCAACCCTATATATGTAGAGCCCTAGATCTTCCCAAGCGAATAGAATGATGATTTTATCTGCTTTACCCTGCAATCAACAGTAAAATACATAATCAGCTTTACTAATATAGAGGAAGTTATGAATGGAAGTAAAATTGAAAGGAACATGCTAATTACTAGACGCGTTAAAGGCAGAAAACCGAAAGCAAGCACTACTCTGAATTTTTACTTGCAACCTCTCAATTCAATCAACCAACAACATACAACTGGGGTCTCGGGAGAGTAATCTTTACGTAGACCTTTACCCCAACCTTGTGAGGTAAAGAGGTTATTTCTGATAGACCCTCGCCTCAAGTAAGCATTATAAAGCAGTTTGGGAAAAAGAAAACAACGGGAGTGAAAAAACCAAGATAAAATACTAAAGAAAGCATGACAGGGTCGTTTACGACTGAATTTGGTTTTTTTTTGCTCCTCATTTCTAATATAACAAGAATAAGTTGAAAACTAAACAAGGCTACTGATGTGAGGCCAAAAATACATATTTATAATCATTATTTGCCTCACATTTATTATTTATATTTATTCTTTTTAAGCATTAATTTTATGAATTATGCTAAATAGTCTATTTTATTTATAGGAGTAAATTGATGTAAAGTTAAAGAAGTTTGAAGCTAAAACGAATTAAAGATGGAAGGTTGAAGAAGGAAATCAAGCAGACAGCTTAATAGATTAACTTTATAAAATAATATATATGTTGGTTGAAGTAGAATTAGAATTGGAATTGGAAAATTCCACGTGGCAGCAAATAACGGCAGCAGCAACCCAACATGGCGGCTACAGTGTTTCACGCGGAGAGGAATTCTTATTCTGCTTGATTTTGATTTTTCAATTTGTTTTGGACTCAATTATAGAATTTTTAACATCTATAAATAGTCCATAGAAATAATTAATGAATTATAGAAAGAGATAGGGAGATTAATCAGAGGGCATCAAGTAAAAAGTTGTCAATACTTTTAGGGTTCTTTTCTTTTTCTTATTTTCTTAGAGATTAGTAGCTAAAGCTCTTGTTGGCTGTAGCTACAGATTCAATATTGATTATTTTAGGTTATTGAATTAATTCTTTGTTGTCATTATAAGTTACTTCTATATTCTTGTTTTCGTATTTTGTGCTTGATCACCATGAGATAAATATATTGTTTAATCTTAAAATCGGGAGAGGAGAGGTTAGATAGACCAGAGAATATAGAGAGCTCGATCAATCCATTTAATTGAGGTGATTTGTGTTCAGGAGTGACGCCCGGACGAAAAACTTGCTTGGTTACGAAATAGGATGAAATATAGATGCTCGCCAGTTAGTCTATTTATCCCCGCTCAACGATGTAGTTAGATAGCTAACTGGAGTAGGCGACTAGAGGTGTGTAGCCCGACTCATACAATTAACCATATAAACCAGTAACTTGACAACTAAAATTAGTTCTAAGCCAAAAATATGATACATGAAATCCAATATATGCTGCAGCCCTGGGATTTTCCAACTATTGTAAGTAATTTTATTATTTTTTCTTGCATTCTTCTTTTTTGGCTCTTTTGAATAAATAATTAGACTAGTATAATTTAGTAAATAGTTAATTAACAAGTCCCTTGGGAACGATAACTCGTTTCTTAAAGAATCTATATTAGTTGCGCGACCACGTACAGTTGCGTGTGCAATTGGAAGCAACAACTACTATTATAAGATAGACAAGTTAAGCATAAGGGGATCTTCAAATGTTGCATTTGGAGCATAAATCTCAAAATCTTGTGCCTTAGGCTCGCGATGCATATCTGAAATTTATTTGCAGAACGCTTGAGAGCATAATTACTATAAAAAATGATTTATTAACTAATAAGCTACTGATTAACAGATATCACTAAGACAATAACTGCGTCTCTGTTCCAAACAAGCTGGAGATCGACTATATGAATTCTCATTATCTATATCACTAAATATTTTCAAATTTTCTAAGGTTTGTTTGGTCAAAAAAATTTAAAAAGTATTATCTTTAGGAAACACAAGCTGAGGAAAGTAACTTGTCTAAGATGAGTAGGAAAACAAGTTATACAAAACTACCGTCTACATGAGGTGTGTTGAAAATATTTTTTAGAAAAATAAATAATATGTTACTTATATTTTTGTATTTGATATATATGCAAGTAACCAATATTTTCCTCCACACTCTATATGCTATTCATAGTTTTTGTGTGTGTGAAATTTCTGACTCTATCACGTAACTGATTGCTACAACATACATGATTATAAATTTAAAAACATAGTAATAGGAGAAAGTTAAAAAGAAGAAAATAAAGCATTAAATTGGAAGTATAACTCACAAATTGAGAAGATGTGGTAGTATATAATCATCACCAGCTTCCTTTAAGTACCCTTCTCTCTCTTCATCTTTCATCCCTTCTACTCAATTCCCAAAAATAATTCCAAAACAAATTGAGAAATACACCACAAATTAACAAAGTACCTTGTGGTATTTGTATTTGATTTATCTTATTATATACTATTAGATTGTTGACAAATATTATTGGGTTGGCATTATTTATATGTATTGTTCAACAAAGTGTTCTTTAAATTTGTAATTTCAATTAAACCACCTTAAAATTTGCTCCAAATGATCATAAATTTAAAATAAAGCCTCTAAACACAAGTGATCTGATTCAAAGATGGAATTTTAACATACCATAGGAGAGATTTTAACTTGAAGCTGATAATTTCCCAAGCTTTGTTGCTCTTGTTGAATTTTATTTGCACTTGTCTCTACACCAGAGCCGCACCATTTTATTCCAATGAATTTTAGTGTCATTATATCTCCAATCCTCTCCGGAATCTCCTCCAGATTATACAAACTATCCAGTATTAGTTGCTCAAGCACCGGAAAATTATCACTACCAGCTGCTTCCCACCTTTCCAGATTATAGCACCCACTCAGTAGTAGATATTTTAATTTGTGAAACACAATATCTTCATCTAGGGTGTGTTTGGTATGAAGGAAAATATTTTCCAAATCAATTCATTTTCTTCAAATTTAAGAAAAATGACTTCCCTTCAAAACTTAAGGAAAACATTTTCCAAAACTCTCTTTCGAACCCACCCACCCACCCTATCTTCCCCCAAACCACTCCCTACCAGCCCCTCCACCCCCAAAAAAAATTTGAAATTTATTTTTAAAAAATATTTTCAACTTTAAAATTTCTTTTTTTTCACCCCTACCTCGACCCCCCCCACCCACGCACCCCCTACCAGCCCCTCACCCACCCACCCCCTACCAGCCCCCCACCCCCTCAAAAAAAATATTTTAAACTTCAAAATTTCATTTTTTTCACCCCTACCCTCGACCTCCCCACCCCCAAAAAAAAATTTAAGTTTATTTTAAAAAAATATTTTCAACTTCAAAATTTCATTTTTTCATCCCTACCCTCGACCACCCCCTCCCCCCCTCCAATTTTTTTTTTTAAGTTTGTTGTTAAAAAATATTTTCAACTTCAAAATTTCATTTTTTCACCCTTACCCTTGACCCCCTCCCCCTACCAGCCCCCCATCCACCACCTACCAGCCCCCCACGCCTCAAAAAAAAACTTAAGTTTGTTTTTTAAAAATATTTTTAACTTCAAATTTATTTTTTCAGAGCAGAAAAAGTTTGATAAAGAGATTGAAGATGTTGTGTACAGCATCGACAAAGCAAAGATTGATTAGGTTTCAAGAGTTGGTTCAGTGTATAGATAAGTGAAGAAATAGCAGCATAAGCCATTTCTTTTTGCAGGGCAGAAAGAGTCAATAGAGAGGATAACAATTATTGCAATTTGCAGATTTAATGTCTATGCTTTGTTATCATTAGGCAATGAGGTTTTGTCCAAATGATTTGTTTTTTTTCTAAATGGGGGACACCATTTGCTTATGATTGTGAAACAAGGTGTAGCGCACTAAACTTTTGTCATTATCTATAATTAAACAAAGAGATACCTTTGCAAATGTGAGAGCTTTTAACTGAGAGAACTGTGTAACTCTCAATTTGAAGCTGTTTTTCAAATTATTATTCAAAATAAACAAAGGCCAACACACTCGTATTCCTTCTTTTATTTATTGTACTCCCTCACGTCTATATTAAGCGAATTGTTCATCAACTAACAATAAATATATGTTAATCAATAAATATAATTTTTTAAAATTATAATTTTAATTGGATTAAATATGAGCCCACAGTGGGGAATGCAATATGGGCTAAAAATGTCTTTACAGTAGAAGGAAAACAAAGCTGCAATAATATGAACCAATGAAAAAAAAGAAGAAATCAGCTCAAATGACTCAACTACCCTCAGCAGGCAAGCATGCATATATACCTGCTGCTTGCTTGAGCTAAATGCACACATACAGTCTCACACACACATTTGGTTATATATATATAGTTGACAATCGTTTGTGGCTGCATTATTTACATCTTGCACTATTTACGTAGTGCTGCATCTTGTCTGCTTTCCGATGTTTATTGAGAGCTTAAGAAGAAGTACCTGCGGAAGAAGAGGGAAAATGAATTTAAGTTCAAAGTGGAATATTTAGTTATATATGTATATCTATGTATGCGTTTTATGTTATGATTTTAGTCATTTTGACGACCTTATCTTCTTCTGCTTGATAAGAGTTGGCATTTGTAAACAACAATATTATAATCAAATTGTAGCAGGTTTAGTGTAGTGGTAAAAGTGTGAGTGTGAAGTAAATAAATCAGTGTGAAGGATATATAGGAGGATGGATATCTACGACACTGTAAAGAGCAAAATCCTAAAGCCAACCACTAAAGCAGTGGGTTTAGGCACCAAAAAAAATAAGGGCGTCAAAATTAGAAATTTCTGTGGCTTCGAAAGAAGCAAAAAGCTCCAAATTAAGTTGAAATGGACAATACAAACATATATATATAACTCGAGATCAAACCAAAAGCGCACAGAGTAAAACACATAGACAGTAAACCCAAAAGATGAAGGAGATACATACATACATACATACATTACATGAGAAGTGAAGTACGTTACATGGGAAATGAAGTAAGTTGGGTTGGGAGGGCGGCAAAATCTACTGTGTTATCTGGTGATCAATAAGACGTGATATTATTGACGCCACCTTTAGACCCTCCTTTTTAAACCAAACTAATAATGAACTATTAGTAATATAACTCGATAAAAACTTAAGTCACATCAAATATTTATATAATCAATCGACATATCAGTAGTGCTGCTGCGATCATCGCCATATTGGGCTGTGATAAATTGTGAAATTTAAGCTGTAATCTTCATATACAATAGACAGCCATTGATTAACTTCTACAGAGAACTTGCATCTACATATTTTTGCTTTGAAGAGATAAGAGTATTTTTCTATATTGAATTGCTAAACCAGTTTACACATACATGCATTATATAGTAGTCTCACCGACTTATTTCCCTAACTAACTCACATGTAGCATGTGCTCTTTCTAACAAACTCTTAACCACCTATAACCACTTTAATCAGTAGACAATTTAACTAATAGTGAATTGTATTGTAATGCTTCAAACGTGACTACTTTCTTCTTTCTCAATAAGCTGCCACAACAGTAATTAAAATTTCGAGACATCCAACAAACATAGCAGTTGAGACATTAAAAATGTAATCCTCAAATCTTAAAAACTTAAAATAGCATACAAAGCCAACTTGTTAATTTGAAGGACTCACCTATATATATATATATATGTGTGTGTGTGTGTTCTCTTTGTCTGCAATCACCTCATCCTTCCTTCCAGTTCTCACGTAGTCTCCTCGATGTCTGAATCTTAGAAAAACAGAACTCATTAGAAGGAAAGAGAGATGGCTAGTAATTACTACTATATTTGATATCCAAAATTGAAACAAAACCTCCCAAGCACCAATTCAGAACTCACTATTGCAGAATTACCTCACAACACAAGGAAAAAACTATAGAAAATTTAAAAACATCATTACTCGACTCCAGAGACAATAGCAAAGTATAAAGTATGACAACTGCAGAATAGGCACCTCCCAAATTTATAATCTTATCTTTTAAATTTTTATAAGGATGTGTAAGTTATATATTCTTGTTGCAATTCTCTATTCCAAATTAGTTGTGTTGTTTTCCATATAATCTCTGAGTTGTACAGCCACCAAAGGAGAAGTGTAATTGCAGATTATCTCCAAAATTGTTTCTGTGGGATATTTTTTCAACAGCACACCAAAAAGACACCATTTACATAGACCAGAAATTACTCTAAAATAGAGAACATATACCCTTGGATCTTTTTTACATAAACAAAGTAGGGAAAATTACAAGAAATGGATATAACTATAGTTTCAATTATTTTTAATTTGTTTTGCGAAATTTAGCTATTCGGTTTTCTAATTCTATAAATCCACAATATTTATAATTCGGTACCCGATTGTATAAATTCAGAATTTGTATATATGTATACCCTATCTATTTGTATAGGAAATCATAATAAATTACCATGTTTGTATATTGGCAAGCGAAATATACAAGCGGATTCTGAAAATTTCTAAATGAATAAATAAAGAATTTGTATATACTTACACTGTTTGTAAATTCGCAAGTGAAATATACAAACAGGCAAGCGAAATATACAAATCGCAGCCTCCATTTGTATATACTTACCCTATTTGTATTTTCGCAAGCGAAATATACAAACGGGCAAACGAAATATACAAACCCCAGCCTCCATAGCAAACAAAATTATAGTTATGAAGCGTAATTATCAAAACTATAGCTATAGAGCCTTATTAGGTCTATTATCTTTGCTATTTCTGAAATTTTCTCTAAAAAATATCCTTTTGAGTTGGGGTTGCTCGCTATCACTTAATAAAATGTTTCTTTGATACTATGTATTATAAGTCCAAGCCTTTTTAGTAGGTGAAATAAAATTAGGAAGAGCACATGAACATATTAATTAAGATTTGACTAATAATCAAAGATAGAATTTGAACATACCATAGGAGAAATTTGAAGTTGAAGTTCATAATTTCCCAAGCTTTGTTGCTCTTCTTGAATTTTCTTTGCACTATTCTCTACAGCAGAGCTGCATAAATATATTTGGATTAATTTTAGTGTCATTATTTCTCCAATATTCTCCGGAATCTCCTCCAGTTCATCCAACTCATCCAGCAATAGTTGCTCAAGCATCGGAAAATTATCACTTCCTGCTTCCCACCTTTTCAGATCAATGGGACAATACAGTAGTAGATGTTTTAATTTGTTAAACACAACATCTTCATTTAGTTTCCAATCTGTTCCAACAAATGCATAATACCCTTTGAGCAGCTCAAGATTGGGTAAATTAGCCAGCAAATTCACAACTTCCCATGGTATACAAGTACCTGCTATTGTCAACTTCTTGAGATTAGGAAGAGAAATATCTCTAGAGATAATCATCGGATCAATGTTTTCTTGTGTTTCTATGTGTAGTGTCTCCAGATCCTGTGAAATAATCAGAGCATCAAGAATAGCAGTCCAGTCAGGATGCTCAGATCTATCTAAAATCTTTAGCTTTTTTAGATTGGGAGTTCTTCTTATGATTTCCGCAACAAAACGAGAGTTATAGAGATAAAGTGTTTGCAAGTTATTCAGAAGGCACATAGGTTGTTCTGCTTCAACAGGATTTGATATATACATTGGCCATCTAATATCCAAATGTCTTATCTCTGACATTCTCCAGATATCTAGTGGCTGCTCCAATGTTGTTGGTCTGACACGGAGATATCTTCGAAGAATTATGGTCTGTAGATTTCCCAATTTGGCTAGTGAAAGAGCTTCATCATCAATTCTTGCAGCAACATATCTCAAATAAACAAGCTCAGGTATTACACAAGAGAAATTGTACGGGACTTGTAACACGTCCAATACCTTAAGCAACTTGAACTGTGAAACAATGGAACACATCCGTAGTATTGTTGGAAAATCTACTTGCAGTGAAATAAAGGTGCGGATTATACCACTGCTATGTTGCATACGATAATCATGCTTCTCTTCAACTTCAGATAGAAAGATCATTCGACGCTGATCATCTATGGCATCGAGAACATTCCCATTCATGACATGCACAACATTTTCAGTATGAGCTTCACTTAGGCACAGTTGCCGAAGAAGATCGTGAATTTTGCAACTTCTCATCCTTCCATTAGCCCTTTGTTTACCAGCAAAAATTAGACTTCTATCAATTAGCTCTTGTAGATATTCCTCTGCCACCACTTCAAATCTTTTATTGTTTCTTGCCTTTACGAATTTCTCAGCAATCCATAGCCTAATCAACTTGGAAACATCAATCTCTTTATCTTCAGGAAAACCTCCAATGTAGAGAAAACAAGCCCTCAAATATTGGGGCAAGTAACTATAGCTCAAAGAAAGAATTGATTGGCACCGTTCGGATACCGTACCAAAGAATGAGTTCATATTTTTCTCTACCTCCTTCCAATTATCATGCGTTGGATCCATTTTTCCAAGAAGTCCAGCAACGACAACCACCGAGAGAGGTAATCCTCGACATTGTTGTACAATATGCTTCCCTGTTTCTTCTAGTAGAGGAGGAAATGTATCTTTATGGAATAATTTTTCGGTGAATAGATTCCAACTATCTTCTGGACTTAGAAAAGACTTACTATGAGGCGGAAAATCAGGGCAACTGACATAATCAGCAACATACTTGAGCCGAGTAGTTAATAGAATTCGGCTTTTATTGTCATCATTTGGAAATATTCTTTGCATTTGGTCCCAAGCTTTTGTACTCCAAATATCATCTATGACAATTAGAAATCTCCTACCCTTCAGACCTCTATACACAATCTCCATTAATTGATCATCATTCATTTCTTGATTGCTTCCGGTAATTGAAGAGGCAACTTGAAGAAGCATTTGTCTCTGATTGTATTCTTGGGAGATAGTGACCCATGCATGTTTATCAAATCGAGAACGAATAGATGAATCATCATAAACTTTTCTGGCAAGAGTTGTCTTACCTATACCGCCCATACCAAAAATTGGTATAACAGTTAACTCGTTTGTTTGGGTAGTGAGGCGATCAAGTATGGTGTTGAAGTCATCCTCCATCCCAACAATAGTATTTTCCTCAATTGTACTTTTTTCTTGTGAGGAAGGAGTTGTTGCTAATTCTGCAGATTTGCTTCCATGCTTGTTAAACTCAACTACCATCACCTCTTTCCTGAGAGAATCAACATCTTTTTCCACTCCTAGCAATTCTTCATCAAAGAATTTACATGCCTCTTCTCTACTCTCTGTGCAATCTGCTAAAATGATGCTTCTTAGACTTGAATCAACTCTATCTTCTGCTTTGTATATTACATTTCTGATCCTCTTTTCTATAACCTTGAAAGAAACTCGATAAATTAATTATTATTAAAAAGAATATATAAGATCAGTAAGATTTTTATATAATTATACTAGTGAATTACATACCTTAAGAGTTTCAATATCCTTTGTGATAGTATTGTCAAGGAAAAGTTGCAGAGCAGAAAGATTTTGATAGAGAGAATGAAGATGTTGTTGTGTAGAGCATGGACAAAGGAAAAATTGATTAGGTTTGAAGAGTTGATCCAATGTATACATAAGTGAAGAAAGAGCAGCATAAGCCATTTCTCTTTGTTTGTTGGTATTACTAAAAGATAAGAGCCCTTGCAGATTTAATGTCTCTGCTTTGTTATTATTAAGCTAAGAGGTTTTGTCCAAATGATTTACTTTTTCTAAATGGGGACAAAGACTAGTGCACTTACTTTGTATCATTTGTTTAATTACAAGATATGATGGATTTCCATTGACAAATGAGAACACAATCTAATACACTTTACATCACAAAACAAGAAAATCAAATTATTTCACTTAATTAATAGTACTATAGAAACGAGATGCTCAATGGGGCATCTCTTTTGTATTTTATAATTGTGATATAAGGTGTAATGCACTAAACTTTTACTATATATCATTATCTTTAATTAAGCAATTGATGGATTGCTAATGGGTTTATGATGGCACAATGCACCCAGTTTACACTTCTTTTCACTTTAAACTTTTTTTCTAATTAATTTATTATTTTTTCACTTTTAATTATTTTAAAAATATTATGTGTATTTTTTTAAAAAAAATAATTTAAAAGTGTCCTTTAATTTTAACGTTTTAATTTTTTTTATGTTTATTTGATTTTCTTCACTTTTTTTGATA
>JAJONZ010024975.1:0-25878 GCA_029582445.1 Solanum paucissectum | reverse complement strand
TGAAGTTTAAATGTGTGGATGTAAATAAGTTTTTCATTCCGCACTATTTTCATTATTGAATGCAATGAATGACTATGTGGCTCGTATAAGACCCCTTCGGGGTCGAATACGCCATGTTACGACTAGGGGGTACTCTCGGGTCGTGACATGGGGGTTCATAGGATCTTGGAGGAAATTCAACATCAAACTATAGAAATTCCATAAATTTTTTTCATATTCATATTTATATCCTCTGCAATACATAATTCAAGTAATCAATCCATTATATTCATAATTCTACAACATTCTAGTAATACCAATCAACACCCATACTTTAAGATATCCAATTTGAGAAGTTAGTGAAATTCATGGATTCATGGAATAATTTATCGTAAAACTATCATAAAACAGAAATTAAACATTAATATAAGATAATTAAATCATAAAAACGTTTTGAGAAAGAATCCGTGGCTTGGAGTGAAAACTCTAGACTTTGGAGACTATGTCTACTTTGAAATTGAGAATTTTAAGACTTCATGGATGAAAAGTTAACCATGAATCAAAACTACCATACCTTTGTTGTAGATTCTACACGAAATTGAAGAGAAAATATTAACTCTTGAGCTCTAAACCTTGACTTCTTCTTCTCCAATGGAGGTTTCTAGTGAGAGAAATATTTGGGGGTAAAGTTAGTTATGATTTGGGGTCTTGGTAATTATGAAGTGTTAAGGGTTGTTTAATAGTTTAAAACCCTTATATAGGCCTACTAAATCAATATAAACCGACCCTACACTAAACTAACTAAAACAGGAATTAACTAAACTAACCCTCACCTTGGCCAAAACTTGGCAGATTGGCAGCCCTTGACTCACGCCAATGACCTACGGTCCGTAGGTTGGCCTACTGGCCGTCCTGCAGGTCTGTAGGTCATGACCAGCAGCTCAACATGCAGGGGATACACCAGCCTTGACCCACCACTTGGAACTACGGAGCGTGGATGGACCTACGCCCTGTTGGTGCCAGCCGTAGCTCCCTAAAAATTGCAGATTAGAGACTGTTTTTGGGGTCCTCCTCAAGGACCCCTTGAGTGGTCCTTGGGGAGGTCGTACCTTGACGTTTAGCCCCTAAAACCTCTATTCTAAGTACGGGAATCCTTTTACGACATCAAAACCCACATCAAACTCAAAAACACACTCGTGAGGCTCTAGTTTCACCTACTAGTTTTCCGAGGTGTTACACCATAAATGCCGCCGGGGCATTCGTTAGGCCATATGACATCACAAGGAATTCATAGTCCCCATACCTAGTTCGGAAAGCTGTCTTGGGTATATTATCCCCTCTCACCCTATGTTGGTGATAGCCTGAACGAAGGTAAATTTTTGAGAAGTAACTAGCCCCTTGGAGTTGATTAAACAAGTCATCGATTATCGGAAGGGGATATTTATTCTTTATGGTAACTTTTTTCCATTGGATATAGTCAATGCACATTCTAAGAGACCCATCCTTCTTTCTTACAAACAACACCGGAGCACCCCAAGGAGAGATACTCGGATGAATAAAACCCTTGTCTAGCAAATTCCTTAATTGCTCTTTAAACTCTTTCAACTCGGCCGGAGCCATTCTATAAGGAGGAATGGAGATAGGTTGTGTATCCAACAAAAGATCAATGCCAAAATCTATTTCCCGCTCGGGAGGAACGCTGTGCAAGTCATTAGGAAAGACTTCCGCAAATTCATTCACCACGGGGACCGACTATAGAGAAGGGGTTTCGGACTCAACATCCCTCACCCTAACAAGATGGTAAATGCACCCTTTGGAGATCATTTTCCTAGCTTTGAGACAAGGAACAAATTGACCTCTAGGGATAGAATTCCCCCCTTTCGATTCTAAAATTGGCTCATTTGGAAATTGGAATTTGACAACCTGAGTCCTACAATCTATCGAGGCATAGCATGCATGCAACCAATCCATACCCAAAATCACATCAAAATCTAACATGTCTAACTCCACTAAATCCAACAAAGTGACTTTATGAGACAAAGAAATAGGACAACTTCTATAGACTTTCTTAGCCACTACGAACTCACCGACCGTGGTAGAAACCGAAAAAGGCTCCTATAGCACTTCGGGGAGTATTTCAAATATCATGGCCACCAAGGGTGTCACAAAGGACAAAGTGGCACCGGGGTCTAACAAAGTGTATGCATCAATAAAAAAGACTTGTAACATACCAGTCACCACATCCGGGGAGCTTTCTTGGTCTTCTCGGGATTGAAGAGCATAAAAGTGGTTTTGCTTTTGAGCATTGGAGTTTGAACCACTTGGAGGAGTTTTCTTATCTTCTCTTCCCTTGGCCATAAGTGTTGGGCGATTCTTCAATTGATGGCCACTCTTACCACAACCATAACAAACACCCAAACCGGCTAGACATTTCCATTATGTTTCTTACCACATTTGGCACAAGTAGGCTTTACCATAGTAGTTCCCTTGTCATTACCTCCTTGAGGTTTAGGGTTAGACACCCTATCCTTGTTGACCATTGGAGAGGCACTAGAGGAACCTTGGTTCGAAAACCTTTGTTTGAATTCCGACCTTCCCCATCGGACTTAGCATTGGAAAAGTTCCCATCACCCGTTCTAGCCCTCTTCACCTCCCTATTCATTTTCTTGAGATTTTCCTCCTCAATTTGTTCGACATGGACCATAAGACTTGAAATATTCATACTTGGGATAAGTATTGTCGAACGACATTCACTGACTACCAATTCATACACTTCCATAATAAACTTATTCATTCTATCCCTTGAGTCCGCCACCATGGTTGGAGCATACTTGGATAGTTGGGTGAACTTGAGAGAATACTCTTTCACACTCATCCCCCCTTGTCAAAGGTTTATGAAATCTTGCATTTTTCGCTCCCTCAACTCTAGGGGAAAGAACCTATCAAGAAATGCTTCCTTGAACACTTCCCAATCTATGGGACCCACTCCTATTGGCTTCTTACCCTTCCATTGTTCATACCAAATTTGAGCTACATCCTTTAGTTGGTAGGAGGCTAGCTCCGCCTTCTCCTCCGAAGACACCCCCATGGCACCAAGTATCTTGAAAGCCTCATCAATGAACCTTTAAGGGTCCTCTTCCACCTTGGAACCAAGAAACTCGGGGAGATTCATCCTAGCAAAATCCTTCAATCTCGAAGCCATAAAACTCATGTTAGTGTTCACTCGAGGCCCAATATCTTTATTGGCTTGGGCCGTCATGGCTTGGGCTTGAGTTGTCATGGCTTGAGCTTGCACCGTCATTGCGTGGGTCAATGTTAGCAAAGCTGACCTAATCTCCCCATCTGTCATAACCGGAGGATCATTCAGAGCTTCATTGACTTGAGGAGCTTGATTACCTTGAGGAACTCCTTGATTCACATTCTCTTCTTCCACCCTTCTTGCGTTAGCCCTTCGTGTATTCATTTCCTGAAGACACAAGAGAAGGATTAGAAGGAAGACTTTATAGAGTTAAACTCTATGGCACGACTTAAGCATAATGAAGAAAGTGAAATTCCCTAACATCGTATAGCCTCTAACTCATATATGTGGCATGCTTCACACTATGAACAAGACTCTACTAGACGTGTCTTATGAGACATCATCGTAGAATCATTCTAAACCTTTTGCTCTAATTACAAAGTTTGTCAATACCCAAGGGTACCCCCTAGATGTAACAAGGCACACAATGCCCCTAAAGGCACCATGTAATCCACTTACCATCATAATTACATAAGTAAAGAACAATAAAGAGTAAAAAGACATTTTTAACAAGTCTTAAGAAGTTTTCATAAAAGCAAAGCGGAAGTCTAGACATTGTCTCATTTAGCCATCTATTACAATCGAAGTATCAAAATAGGGTCACATCCCTTACAATAGAAATCCAAAATGAAATACAATAGAATGAAAGGAACAACAAAACATCACTCGTCCTCGGATCCATGAGGACTCACCATAAGCTTTGTTAAGTTGTTATGAGTGTGTTGTTAAGTTAGATGTGGGGTTTAGAAGTGTAAAATGACTTCTCGAGTTTAGGTTGAGGGGTTTAGGGGTTAAACGTCAAGGTACGACTCCCCAAGGACCAACCAAAGGGGTCCTTGAGGAGGACCCCAAAACAGTCCCCCAAATCTGCCCCAAGACTGCCCAAAGTGTGAGCTACGGATAGCACCTACAGGGCGTAGGTCCATCCACGCTCCGTAGATCTTGGGCGTGAGTCAAGACCTCAAAAAAAAGACTCATCCCTGACCTACGGACCAGCAGCACGGCCCTTAGGTCCACTCACGATCCGTGAGTGGTGGGCGTAGGTCATGGCCTGCAATGCTGTGAAGTCTCGACCAAGGTGAGGGGTAGGTAAGTAAATTCCTTTTTAATTAGTTTTAAGGAGGGGTCGTTTAATATAGTCTTTATACATATATATATAAAATATTTTAAGTCATTAAACACCCTATTAACTCATTATATCTCAAGACCCCAAATCAATTCCCAAAAACACTATCCTTTCAAATCTTTCTCTCTCTAGAAAACCTCCATTGAAGAACAAGATCAAAGGTCAAGTCTAGGGGTCAAGGGGCAGCCTTTCTTCTTCAATTTAGTTTGGAAATCTTCAAAAGGTATGGTAGTCTTCATCCTTGATTAAGTTTCATTCAAGGATCCCTTTCAAAGATGATTTCAAGTTTCCAAAATCCTCCAAAAACCTAAGGTTTCAATCTATGTCATGGGTCTTCTTCCAAAATGATTTAAATTATTGATTTATGGTTTATTATGGTTGATTATGATGAATTAATATTGTATTTATGGACTATTATTGTTTTATGATGAAAATTCCCCATAGACCCATGATTTCCCCCACTTTACTAAATTGACTTCATGATGTGAGAATTGTTGAATATGGGCCCAATTATGTGAATAATGGTTGTTCTTGGTGTAATTAAATGATTCTAGTATAATGAAACATGTATCCTTGATTAACCTAAGATCCTATGGTGAAATTGATATAGTCTAGGGTTATGTCATGAAAGAGGCAAATTGAGGGTTTAGATGTGACCTTCTAAGAATGATGAACTTCTTTATGAATTGCCTTAGATTAGATGACCTAGACATTGAATTGCTTTAGGGTAAAGCTTCTAGACATGAATTGAATTTATTAAGTCTTATATGAGGGATCATGGTTGTGTAATATTGAGATTGAGTTATATGTCTCCTATATGACTATATTTGATAAAAAAATGAGGCATGTGTCTAGGTTACCTTGAGAATTAGGTATACATGATGAAAATGTGAGGCATTGCTTGAGATTAAGGCTTGTAACATGAATATGACTCCTAGGGCTTTAAGGGTAAAAGCTAAAATGAATAAACTAAGGATGTTAAGGTTTTAATAAGGAAGCTACTATGCATGTTTAGTTGTATGTGGCCTTATTGTGAAAATTCTTCACCCACATGACCTATAATATGATCACATGAGTCTATGCATGAAATGAATGTTTTACTTGAGTCATGATTCTATCCATGTCTAATATAGTGAATGCTAGATGTGTTGACTTAATATTATCCATGATCCTTGAATGCAAGATATGAGGGGTATAAATTATTATGATATTATATGCATGTTAATGAACACTTTGAGAGTGAAGTGTCTATGATGATAATATTGTTGTTGTGTCATTGAAAGGACAATCACACACACACCCCATGCATGAACATGACTATGATGTGACTAAGGTATTGATTAAGTTATTGAATCATGATATTCTCCTTATCTAATGTAGTAATTCTAGATATTTGGGTTGAGTTGATTCATAGCCCTTGAAGGGAAAATTATGAGGGTTTGTACATGTTGATAAGAATTGTGTATGAACTCACGATTCACTTAGAAAGTGAGGATCCTATGACTATTGTGTAATTGTGGTATTGTTGAAAGATCATTCTACCCTTTCCCTTACACCTAACTATGCATGAAATGTCTAGGACTATGATAATGTTGTTGTGTTGATTGAGAGGCTATTCTCATTAACACTATAAACATGATGTGAAAGGTTTACTCACATTTTTATGATTCTAAGGTTGAAAGGCTATTCTCACCTAATGAATGTATGACCTATATCATGATGATGCATTGGACTGAGTGTTAAGTCACCCTTCCATGAACATGAACTTAAGTAAAGACTTAACATGAACTTAAAGGGAATTATGCTTAGCACCGAGTGGATATGAAAATGAGATGGAAGCTTTTACGCCAGTTAGTCTGGCTTTCCAATGGGTTCCTTTTACGCCAGTTAGTTCGGGTTCCCAAAATAGTTATCTCATGAGATGGAAACCTTGTACATCAGCTAGTCTGAGTTTCTAGTAGCAATCTCCTTATCCCATAACTATGTTCCCACATAGGTCTTTAGCTAGTGGATTTACCCAAAAAGTACAACATGTTAGTTCTACCTTAGGCAAGTAGGACACCTATTTTTGGTGTGGGGCATGACACCAGATTCCATGTAGCTCACATGGTCTATGTCGGTTAAGGCTATTTCCCTACAAGAACAAGAACATGAACAATGACATGATCAAGAACAAGAATATAAACTATGAACAAGAACATGGGTTATTTACTATGGTTCCTAAAGAGGTTCTACTTAGTGTGAATGGGGGTATGGGACTTCATTCATGCATTGTACAAGTAGGCTTTGAGTGGGCATGGTAGGTTTCCCTTATGACAATGATGATTATGAGTTAATGTATGCTTTATGTGAATTATGAACATGAACATGAACTTTACTTATGACTCCTTAATGAGCTTTACTTAGTGTGAGTATGGGTATGGGACTTCACTTATATATTGCACAAGTAGACTTATAAAGAGGTTATGATGTGGTTTCCTTATGCTATGAGGATATATGAATTTATGTATGCATGATATGGGTTGTTGCTAAGAGTGAATTTACTTATTACAAGATAAGAACATGAATGTCTCCTTGTTTATGAGTGTTGGCTATGGATAAAGTCAAGGGATGTTATGCATGATCATGGTGGCCTAGAAGTGATACTTAGTGTAGATAGGATTATGGGAACCTATCTAAGCATTGCACAAGTATAGCTTAGGGTTGCTTATGTGATAGTTCTATTATGATGAGATGCTCTTGGTATGTAACTATGTATGTGAACTATGTCTTGTTAAGATTGGAGTATGCATTATGTTTATGTTGGAGATTATGCTTGTGATTATGATAATATCCTTTATGCTATGATGAATAGTGCATGATTTGTCTTATGAGCTACATTCTTCAACTATTTCAATGATGATGTTCAAAAGTGGCATATAACATGGTTTCAAATAAAATGTCCCTTTTATGCATGTTTTAAGGATTTTTATGCATGGCTTCCATACTTAGTACATTATGTGCTAACCCATATTTCTACATTTTCTATAAGTGTAGGGTTTGGTGATATCGAATTCTACCCTCGTGGCTAGGACCATAGTAGATCAAGAGGAAGAAGATTGGTGAGTCCTCATAGTATTTGAGGGCTCAACCATATGCCCTTATATCTTCCTTTCATGTTCTAGACTTATGTAAGGGCTATGTCCCTAAGATTGTATTCAAGGGTTTTAATCCAAGTATTATAGATGGTTTGAGACATGGTGTTATAGACTCTCTCATTTTAGAAAAGACTTCGATTGTAAAGAAAAGTTTTAAATTTTCCACATTTTTTTTCTATTATCTTATGTTCATGATATGCTAAGGGCTTGTATGAGACCCCTTCGGGGTCAAGTACGCCGTGTTACTTCTAGGGTATACCCCTGGGTCATGACAAACTTGGTAATCAGAGAACAAAGTTTAGAATGGTTCTAGGATTGTCTCAAACCACGTCTAGTAGAGTCTTGTTCATAAATGTGAAGCCCACCATATTTATTAATAGGAGGCTATCGAATGTTAGGAAAACTTCACTTTTTCATTCTCTAAGTTGTGCCCTAAGGTTTAGCTTTATTAGGTGTTTCTCCTAATGTGTGCCCTATGGTTTTTAGGATATGACTACTGCAAGGGCGTACATTGAAAGGAATGAGAAAGACAATGAGGGGAAAGATGTTTCTCTCCAAACTCCTCCCCAAGCTCCAATTGTCCCTATAGGGGAGTATGTGTCTAATGAGAATATTAGGTATGGTTTTCAATTGTTGACTCAAGTCGGGATAAAGATTCCAGAATTCTATGGGTCAAAGATTGATGAAGATCCTCTAGGGTTTATAGATAAGGTCTCTAGGGTGTTGAACTTTGTGGGAGTAACTCTGGTAGAAAAGACAGATTTGACCTCTTACCAATTGAAGGATGTTGCTCTAATGTGGTTTAGTCAATGGAAGAGGCGAGGCTGGTAGGAGTGGGCCCTATGGAATGGGAAAGATTTAAGAATGGGTCCCTTGATAAGTTTTGCCCTTTATAAATGAGAGATTTGATACTCATGGCTAGGGAAAGAGAGAAGAAGGAAATAAGGTCCAATGCTCTTCAAGCTAGAGGAGAACAAGAGTGTCCTCCTAATGTTTCTCCTGGTATGTGTTTCATGCTTAATTCTAATCCGGTAGTACTTGTCTTTCTGACTTGATAAGTTGAACATGATGAGCTTTATGTTGTCCTTAGTATATTTGGGTTTAATTGTGCTTATATGTGTTTTTTCGTAGAACCCAACTTAGCCATAATGAGTTTTATGATGTGTTGGAGGATTTGATGAATAGTGGTGTTTAAGTGATGCCTAGAGATGTTGACTGAATAGACTCCTTTAAAAGAGGATAGAAGTGTAATTCTCCATGGTTTAGAATCACCTTGTGTGAGAGATGTGAAAGTTGAGTGATAACTTACTCCGACCTTAGAATTGAAAGAAATATGGTTAGATAGCAAGGTCGTTGAGTGTTCTAGATGTTCATGATTTGGATTGTCTTAGAATTTTCACCTTAATAGGTGTAGTGAGTTTGAGAAGTTTAATCCCGATTTGGTAGGCTCTTATGATACCTTGAGTGGTGTTGGTAATGTTGCTTGTGAGCTAGAGTTGCTTAATGAGAACCTATCTAATTTAGAAGTACCGATTGGTATCTCAGACCAACAAGTTAAGAAGTAGAAGAGTAAGGAAGTGCTTCCATGAGAATGTTGGGGAGTGGTAATTAACAAGGGTGTTAGTTAAGGGTGTTACTTGGGAGGCCAACGCCAAATGAGATGTCCCGATATCCTTATGTTCCCTTCTATTCCTGATCTAGCTTAAGATGATAAGTTCTCCTTGTCTCATTTCATGATTGTAGAGTCTTAAATGTAATATGTGTTCCATGATTTCCTTGTCCCATAGAGTTACTCTTGTTAACCTTGGTAGGGTTTGGATGCATGGTTATTATACCTCTATTGTTTTTAGAACCCGGTAAGGTTATAATGAGTCTTGGTGATGCTTTGGGTTTGTTTGAAAGGAGTAGTATTTGAGGTTTTAGTAAAGGGGCTTACTCCCAAGGGAGAGATCATGTACTTATATAGCAAAATTGATTGAGAGTCCCGATATCCGCATCTCTTCCTTCTATTCCTATTCTAGCTTGAGACCAAGAATTCCATTTTTTGGGCTTGTTTTATGTTATGGAGCCATGAATGTTTTAGAAAATTTCCATGACCTCCTTATGTTATGCATGTTCTTGAGAATATCCTCTTTTTGTATAAAAAAATGAGTTTTCATAATTTACATGTTCCTCATGTTGTTGTGCATTTTAGTATGATGATGACATATTTGACTTCATGAGATGATTTGATTGTCATGCTTTGTTATGCTTTTGATGAAATGGCATATTGGCTCCATAATGTTGTGTTGAGCTCGCTTTTAGTTGGAAAAGGTAATTCCTCCTAAGATTATGTGATTAATGATGTTTAAAAGAGTTGGTGTAGGCTCACTCCCAAGGGGGAGATGGTGTGCCTAGCAAGCAAGGTTGTTATGTTCTTATATGTTGCCATGACTCCTTTAGATAATGCATGTTCATGAAAACTTATGTTTTGAAAGAAAATAAGTTTATGTGAATTGTTTCCCTCATGTTGTAGTACTTTGAGTAAGAGTTGCCTATTGTATTTCATGAGAAGGATATATGAGCATGCTTTAGTTGGAGTTGAGAAATTCCTCCTTGAATAAAATGCTTTGTTTTGAGAAGTATTTGCATATTAGCTCCATAAGAGTATGTTGAGTATATTATGACTAGGAGATGGTAATTCCTCCTTGAACATGACTAGTTATGAGAATCTCATGCATAAATGGGTTGTTAGATGTAATTCATACTTCCTTGTGTTGCATTGAGTATATTGAGATGGAGTGATGTTTCCTCCTTGTTTATGTATATTTTGATGTTTCATGCATGATGGGATGCTAGTCTTGAGTCTTTAGTTCCATAAAAGTGTTTAAAGTGTCATTCGAGGACGAATGTTCCTAAGGGGGAGATAATGTAACAACCCGAAAAACTATTAGGTGGAACTAGAGCCTTACGAGTTTGTTGTTAAGTTGGATGTGGGGTTTAGAAGTGTAAAGTGATTTCCCGAGTTTAGGTTGAGGGGTTTAGGGGTTAAACGTCAAGGTACGAATCCCCAAGGACCAACCAAAGGGGTCCTTGGGGAGGACCCCAAAACAGTCCCCCAAATCTGCCCCAAGACTGCCCAAAGTGTGAGCTACGGATGGCACCTACGGGGCGTAGATCCATCCACGCTCCGTAGCTCTTGGGGATGAGTCAAGCCCTCAAAAACAAGCCTCAGCCCTGACCTACGGACCAGCAGCATGACCCATAGGTCCACTCACAATCCGTGAGTGGTGGGCGTAGGTCATGGCCTGCAATGCTGTCAAATCTCGGCCAACATGAGGGGTAGGTAAGTAAATTCCTTTTTAATTATTTTAAGGAGGGGTAGTTTAATATAGTATTTATACATATATATAAACTATTTTAAGTCATTAAACACCCTATTAACTCATTATATCTCAAGACCCCAAATCAATTCCCAAAAACACTCTCCTCTCAAATATTTCTGTCTCTAGAAAACCTCCATTGAAGAACAAGATCAAGGTCTAGTCTAGGGGTCAAGACTCAAGGGGCGGCCTTTATTCTTCAAATTTAGTGTGGAAATCTTCAAAAAATATGATAGTCTTCATCCTTGATTATGTTTCATTCAAGGAGCCCTTTCAAAGATGATTTCAAGTTTCCAAAATCCCCCAATAACCTAGGGTTTCAATCTATGTCATGGGTCTTCTTCCAAAACAATTTCAATTATTGATTTATGGTTTATTATGATGAATTAAGATTGGATTGATGGAGGATTGTTGTTTTATGATGAAAATTCCCAATAGACCCATGATTTCCCCCACTTTACTAAATTGACTTCATGATGTGAGAATTGTTGAATATGGGCCCAATTATGTGAATAATGGTTGTTCTTGGTGTAATTACATGATTCTAGTATAATCAAACATGTATCCTTGATTAACCTAAGATCCTATTATGAAATTGATATAGTCTAGGGTTATGTCATGGAAGAGGCAAATTGAGGGTTTAGATGTGACCTTCTAAGAATGATGAACTTCTTTATGAATTGCCTTAGATTAGATTACCTAGACATGAATTGAATTGATTAGGGCTTATATGAGGGATCATGGTTGTGTAGTATTGAAATTGAGTTATATGTCTCCTATATGACCATAATTTATCAAAAATGAGGCATGTGGCTAGGTTACCTTCAGAACTAGGTATACATGATGAACATGTGAGGAATTTCTTTAGAGTAAGGCTTGTAACATGAAGATGACTCGTTGGGCTCTAAGGGTAAAATATAAAATGAATAAACTAAGGATGTTAAGGCTTTAATAAGGAAACTATTATGCATGTTGAGTTGTATTTGGCCTTATTGGGAAAAGACTTCACTTACATGACCTATAATATGATCACATGAGTCTATGCATGAAATGAATGTTTTACTTGAGTCTTGATTCTATTCATGTATAATATAGTGAATGCTAGATGTGTTGACTTAACATGATCCATGATCCTTGAATGCAAGATATTAGGGGTATACATGATTATGATATTATGTGCATGCTTATGAACACTTTGAGAGTGAAGTGTCTATGATGATAATGTTGTTGTTATGTCATTGAAAGGACAATCACACACACAAACACCCCATGCATGAACATGACTATGATGTGACTAAGATATTGATTAAGTTATTGAATCATGATGTTCCCCTTATCTAATGTAGTAATTCTAGATGTTTGGGTTGAGTTGATTCATAGCCCTTGAAGGGCAAATTATGAGGGTTTGTACATGTTGATAAGAATTGTGTATGAACTCATGATTCACTTAGAAAGTGAGGATCCTATGACTATTGTGTAATTGTGGTATTGTTGAAAGATCATTATCCCCTTACCCTTACACATGACTATTCATGAAATGTCTAGGACTATGATAATGTTGTTGTGTTTATTGAAAGGCTATTCTCACTAACACTATGAACATGATGTGAAAGGTTTACTCACATATTTATGATTCTAAAGTTGAAAGGCGATTCTGACCTAGTGAATCTATGAGCTATATCATGATGATGCATTGGATTAAGTGTTAAGTCACCCTTCCATAAACATGAACTTTAGTAAAGACTTAACATGAACTTAAATCGAATTATGCTTAGGACCAAGTGGTTATGAAAATGAGATGGAAGCTTTTACACTAGTTAGTCCGGCTTCCCAATGGGTTCCTTTTCTGCCGGTTAGTCCGGGTTCCCAAAACAATTATCTCATGAGATGGAAACCTTTTACATTAGGTAGTCTGGGTTTCTATTAGTAATCTCCTTATCCCATAACTATGTGCCCACATAGGTCTTTAGCTAGTGGATTTACCCAAAAATCTAAACATGTTAGTTCTACCTTACGCAAGTAGGACACCTATTTTCGGTATGAGGCATGACACCGAATTTTATGTAGCTCACATGGTTTATGTAGATTAAGGCTATTTCCCTACATGAACAAGAACATTAACCATGACATGATCAAGAACAAGAATATGAACAATAAACAAGAACATGGGTTATTTACTATGGTTCCTCAAGAGGTTCTACTTAGTGTGAATGGGGGTATGGGACTTCATTCATGCATTGTACAAGTAGGATTTGAGAGTGCGCATGGTAGGTTTCCCTTATGACAATGATGATTATGAGTTAATGCATGCTTTATGTGAATTATGAACATGAACATGAATATGAACATGAACTATACTTATTACTCCTTGATGAGCTTTACTTAGTGTGAGTGGGGGTATGTGACTTCACTTATAGACTACACAAGTTGACTTATAAAGAGGTTATGATATGGTTTCCTTATGCTATGAAGATATATGAATTTATGTATGCATGATATGGGTTGTTGCAAAGATTGACTTTACTTATTACAAGATAAGAACATGAATGCCTCCTTGTTTATGAGTGTTCTCTATGGATAAGGTCAAGGTATCTTATGCATGATCATGGTGGCCTAGAAGTGATACTTAGTGTAGATAGGATTATGGTATCCTATCTATGCATTGCATAGCTTAGGGTTGCTTATGTGATAGTTCTATTAAGATAAGATGATCTTGGTATGTAATTATGTATGTGAACTATATCTTGTGAAGATTGGAGTATGCATTATGTTTATGTTGGAGACTATTCTTGTGATTATGATGATATCCTTTATGCTATGATGAATTGTGCATGATTTGTCTTATGAGCTACATTCTCCAACTATTTCAAAGATGATGTTCAAAAGTGGCATATATCATGGTTTCAAATGAAATGTCCCTTTTATGCATGTTTTAAGGATTTTTATGCATGGCTTCCATACTTGGTACATTTTGTGCTAACCCATATTTCTACATTTTCTATAAGTGTAGGGTATGGTGATATCGGATTCTATCCTCGTGGCTAGGACCATAGTAGATCAAGAAGAAGAAGTTTGGTCAGTCCTCATAGTATTCGAGGGCTCAACCATATGTCCTTATGTCTTCCTTTAATGTTCTAGACTTATGTAAGGGCTATGTCCCTAAGATTGTATTCAAGGGTTTTAATCCAAGTATTATATATGGTTTGAGATATGGTGTTATAGACTCTCTCATTTTAGAAAAGACTTTAATTTTAAAGAATTTTTTTAAATTTTCCGCATTTTTTCTATTATCTTATGTTCATGATATGCTAAGGGCTTCTATGAGAACCCTTCGGGGTCAAGTACACCATGTTACTTCTAGGGTATACCCTTGGGTCGTGACAAATAAAGAGTAAAAAGACATTTTTCACAAGTCTTAAGAAGTTTTCATAAAAGTAAAGTGGAAGTCTAGCAATTGTCTCATTTAGCCATCTATTACAATCGAAGTCTGAAAATAGGGTTACAACCCTTACAATAAAAATTCAAAATGAAATACAATAGTATGAAAGGAACAACAAAACATCACTCATCCTCGGATCCATGTGGACTCACCACAAGCTTTGGAGAATAGTCAAACCAAGCTTTGAACAAGAAGAAAGATCACTTCAAACGCCGGAACCTACACTTTGTGGAAAAATGTAGAAGAAATATTGGTTAGTACAAAATTGCACTAAGTATGGTAGCCATGCACAAAACCATGAAAATATGCTAAAAAGGTACAATTTTAATTGAAGAGCATGCACTTTATCAAGTTTGAGAATCATCATGAAAAGTAGAGTGAAAACATAATTCGTGAGCACATTCAATATATAAGTCATCACATCATAATTGAAACCCACCATGAATACCCTCAAAGTCTACTTGTGCCATGCATAAGTAAGATCCCATAATCCTACCCATGCTAAGTAAAACTCCTTGAGCAACCATAGTTAATAATTCATCTTTTAATTACATTTGGAATAAGCCTTAACTGACATAGACCATGTGAGCTTAACATGGAATCTGGTGTCATGCCCCAAACTGAAAAGAAGTGTCCTACTTGCCTAAGGTAGAACTCAATGTATTAGCTTTTAGGTGGATCCACTAGCTAAAGACCTATGAGGGAACATAGTTAGAGGATACATAGATTGTTACTAGAAACCCAACCTCTTAATAGGGGAGCTTCCATCTCATGAGATTAACTTTAGAAACCCGGCCTTTCTTAATGGGAGAGTCTCTATCTCATATTCAATATCCACTCGGTGCTAAGCATTACTTCCCACAATTACATGTTTAGTCTTGATTTATATTACAAACATGAAGGAGTGTCTAAACCCTTCATCCAACACAATTCATAAAATAGCTCATAGATTCCATAGGTGAGAATGGACTTTCAACATTAGAATCATCATATAGTGAGAAGAACTTTCACATCATGATCATTATGTTTTTATGAGAATGAACTTTCAATTAACACAATAACTAGATTATAATCATGTTCTTAGATAATGCATACATGAAGCCCACAATTTGGCATAATTCCCATGTTTTACCCTTCTTGGATCAAGGATCACATTATTGCAATCAATGTAGGGTTACTACATTCAACATAGATAATAATGGGATCAAGGAACTAGATTACAACAAGTACTATTTCATAGTTACTACAATTCATCCAATTCACAAATCATAAATTAGGGATATGGGGAACTCATGGATTCATGGGAGAATTAATCATAAAACCACCATAAAAGAGTAATTAAACCATAATATAAGATAAATAAATCATACAAATGATTTTTGAAAGAATCCATGGCTTGGAATGAAAACTCTAGGTTTTGGAGAACTTTCCCTACTTTGAAATTGAGAGTTTGAGGACTTCATGGATGAAAATCTAACCATGAATCAAAACTACCATACCTTAGTTGAATATTCTTCACGAATTTAAGTGGTAAAGATGAGTTCTTGTGCCTTAGACCTTGACTCTACTTCTTCTTCAGTGGAGGTTTTAGAGAGAGAAATATTTGGGAGGGAATAACTTTGTTTTGGGTCTTGAATGAATGAACTAATTGACTTAGTTTAGGGGTCTATTAGGTTTATATAGTTAGTCTTCATTGGTATTAAACGGCCCCACTTAATTAATTAATCAACCTTAAGCCCCTCCCTTAACGTCAACTAAAAACTAAGTGACCAACACAACCCTCACTCACGAGACCTCACCCACGAATCGTGGAGGGTCCACGAGCCGTGCTGGTTGGATCGTAGATCAGTCAAAGAGTTTGGCAAAATAGGGGAGGTCCAGCCTTGACCTAGGACCCCCATCTATGGGGCGTGGGTCCACCCATGGATCGTGGGTGCCTTTTTGTGGGTAGGCTATCTTTTTGACAACTTTTTGTGCTGCCTCAAGGTCCACCTCAAAGACCCTTGGTTAGTCCTTGGGAGGTCGTACCTTGACGCTTACACCCAAAAACATTTATTTATAGTACCGGAGGTTATTTTATGACTCTTAACTTTACATTAAACCCCAATTAGACTACTAGTTTACACATTAGGATCTAGCTTAGTTTACTAGTTTTCCGGAGCCTTACAATGCGATGTCCTCTTGATTAAGTAGGATTTTTTGGCATACTTGGTTATTTCAGATGACATATTTGGTGTTGTCTTGGAACTGTTGAAGTATTTATAGAAGAGCTACATGTACCACCTTGCTTATGAGAATTTATAGAAGAGCTACTATGGAGATTTACAGTTGTCCAATAGTCTTAATATTCATCTAGTCATCGAGGCCATGTTTCGATTATGTGTGATTGAATGTGGGGACCATTGGATCTAATTCTACCGTTCTTAAGGGTTATCTACAATCACAACTACTAATCTAGCATTTCAACATTGTTGTTAGAGATTATGTATTCTTGGGTGTATCGCTGGATGGATGGTTACTTGATCATTTCCTTCTTTGGTTAGATAAGTTTGATTCTCCCTTGATGAGTACCTGTTGTCGGACTATAATTTTTTATAACTTAAGCTCGTGGAAAAGTTATGTTGTGAGAAGGAAATATTGATAAGCCCTATGTTGGTTTGTGCATTATGAGTGTGTGTCAGTTGGTTCAGGTTCACTTCTGGTTATAGCCAATATTGGTTCAGGATTTTATCATGGTTATGTGAGAAAAGATTCATCCTGATGGTTGTGTCAATTTCGTTGAGAACATGTTCGAACGTTTGTACGATTAACTTTGATGGTTATTAAGAATAGTTTTTGTTGTTAGTTGAGTTTGTATACAACAATAGTTATCACACGAGTATGGACATGGACCTATTTGAGGCATTGTATGGGAGGAGGTGTAGGTCTTCAATTGGTTGGTTTGATGCATTTGAGGTCAGACCTTATGGTAATAAAATTAGTGTCCTCAGATACAACAATTTTATTTTTCTAAGTTTCAAGTAGAGAGACCTTGTTCTTAGCTTTTGAAGATTTGAAGACTTCCAATTCCAAGAAATTGGAAGTGAGTGTTGAAGATTCTTCATCATAGACTCGTTTAAAGTGAATATAAATCATACCCAGTTGATGTTACTTCGATTTGGTATCATTTTCTTCCTTTTTTCTATGTCTAGCTAAAACCCCAATTCTTGGATTGTGAATTTGTGAATATGGGTTAAATTTATTGTTGGGTGTTGCTTATTGTTGGTATATTCGCTATTTAAATGTGATTACGTTTAGTAGTTGTGTTTGAACTTAATGAGATTGTAGTTGCAAATAATATTTCATCTTAGTGTTTTTGGCTTGCTCGAGAGAGAGGTTTTAAAACAAAGACTACTAAATCGATAGGCGGTGATTATTGGGTCGTTGTGGGTTCAGCTCAAGAGAGTGAATCCTAGGCCCTCTCCCACACTTTCATCTCGAGAGAGTGAATGGGCTAAGGCGGAGGTTGTGCTTAAAAGTGGCAACTTGGTGTTTGAGAGAAACTGAGTTGATTCGGGGTAAGTTGCTCGAGAGAGAATTTACCCCCACTAAAGTCTAGCCTAGTTACAATATTCAGCGATGTACTATCAATAGCATTTACCTGATAGTGTCTTTTATCCCATATTCCTATCACATCCCAAGAATCCCATCTCCCTATCTCGTTTCTTTATATTTTTGTTGTTTTTGTTGATTAGCTAATACAAACCCCCTTGATAATTGACGCTTGCGTCACCTCTTAGATTTAGTATGTTTTTATTCTTTAATATTTACAGCTATGATTGATTAGAACTTGATTTTACTTTTCTATTAATTCTCGAAACCACTCCCTGTGGGAATGATTCCAACGCTTGATTGGGTTATATCACTACACGCGATTGTTGGCACTTGAACCGAAGTAGTGTCCTGATACGTGAAGTCAAAATGGCGCCGCTGCCGGGGAGTGATGTTATTTGAGAATCTTTAGTTAAGTTGAATTTTGTTCTTGTTAATTATAGCTACACTTACTTAATTTTTAGTTTTTTTTATGCTTGTTTATGTATTAAAACAGGAAAGATGAGTATGAATGGTAACTATGGGTACCAAATAGACCAAGGGCTACCTTCTCTCTACCCAGAGCCAAAAGAGGGGTGGCCTCATGAAAATGCGGTAAACCTCACTAATGGAACTTGAGTGAGGAGTTGCATCGTGCCACGACGTTAAATAAGACGCTTCTTGGGAGGCAACCCAAGGGTTTACCTCTTTAATTTTGCTTTAAGAAATAATAATGTGTTGTTTGTGTAGGTCGATGTATGGAAAGTGAGTGAAAAGTGCAAATTGGTGATCCAAAGGTCCAGTCGGCGACCCCGACTTAGACCTCCGTTGGACTAAAGACAACTTCAAAGTGGAGTCTGTAAAACTCAGCGTGCCCAAGAAAGTATTAGCGAATCGCCAACCTGGTCGGTGATTGCGATCTAGTTCGCCGTTTGGACCCCCAGTTTAACTGGAGGTCCAATAAAACTCGGCAAGGTAAGTATCCACTCGGCGACCACGACTAATATCACCGAATGGGCGAGAACTGGATGGTTTCTTCAAAGGCCAAAGGTTTAAACTTTCAAACTCTACACTTTCCCTCACTTTAGACCTTCACAAACTAGCACCCGTTTAGTATTTTCTATATTTCTTGCGTTTTTACTATATTTGAGTTGTTGATTGGTGCTCTGAGTTGGATTACATTGTCGTCTAGCATTTCAAAAGTATTTTAATCGGCATCTAAGGTTGGTTTTCCAAACCCCGAGTTTATTTTTATCAAATTTGTACTCATTTGCAATGATATTATCTTGATGAAGTGTGGTGGGCCTCTCTAATAAGATTAGAATGCTTAAATGCCAGTTTTAATTTGATAATCTTGCCCGTAATGTTTTGATTGTTGAAATCCCTTATTCTTGTGCTTTCAAATGAGTTAAATTTTATGGGATTGTGCTTGCATGTTGATTAAGTTAGTTGGGTGAAGTCTGAGTAGCCCATATTTGTGCCAAAAGATGTAATTTGCCCAATGATAGAGCGAGTGACGTCATTCTTAAGGGCAAAAGTCGCCAATTGGCCAAATTTGGCAGAACCGGGAGAAGTTTGAGTATCCCAGATTAATGGGTACTATGGTTCTAGTCTTAATTTGAGTAGTTCATGTTTTGATTTTGTTTTCAGAGGTTGCAAGGGTTAATTTCGAGAAGTGGGTTGAAAGTAAGCACGTTGGGTCATTTGGCGAGCTGGGTCGAGCTCGCCGAACCACTCGGCGATTCACCGAAGTTCCTCATCTCGTTGTTAATTTCAAGCTTTGTTCGATGTTGGATCCTCTAGCTTTTGGCGAGATGCTTGAGATCGCCAAAAGCACTCGGCGACTCACCGCAAGCCTTATTGATCATTGTTTTGCTTGCACCCCTGGACCCTTTTTGCACTATAACTTTTGGCGAGCCTGTCCTTGTTCACCAAAAGTTGTCGGCGACATGCCGAGTGGATCCCCACATCACCTAATTATGTAGTTTTAGAGCTAATTCCTTCGGCAAGCTCGATCTAGCTTGCCCAAGAAATTCGGTGATTCGTCATCTGGTTTAGCAAGTCTGTCTGCAATTGTTCTGTTGTGCTTTTGTTTAAGTTTTTCTAACTTCTCTTCGAGATTTTGTAGACATGACTAAATCAAAAGTTGCGGAAAGAATAACACCAGCCCAAGAGAAGTCCAAAGGGATTGCGATAAATGAGGATGCAGCTACGTCGAAAGTCAAAGCTACAAAACTACCCACAACTAGTGGGAAAGGCAAGGGCAAGAGGCCCACTTCTGCCAAGAAGACCATTACCCTAGACCCTAATATTCCTTCATGGGCCCGGGGATTCTACAGAGCAGTACATGTCTTTCTGGCGGACTCACACTCAACGGACCTTGGTGAATCTGGCACTGCTATTCCTCCTGAGGTGACCTCAGGCACTGATGCCCAGGCTCAGGGTGAGGCATCGGGCACTGATGCCCAGATAGATGGAGCGACTGCGTCAGGATCTCCTCTTTACCTCCCTCTCTGTCTTACTTTATTTTACTTTCAGATATTTTCATTCGCATTTGAGGACAAATGATTTTTGTTTGTGGTGGGGTGAGGCCCACCTTTGTGCATATTAGTTTTGTTTATATATTGGGCTTTGAGCTAAATTCGTGTTATACACTGCTTTTTGTGGAAGGTTTGAGCTTGTGGCTCCTTGCTTTTAATAGTAAATGATTTTTGACCCTTCCAGAAAAAAAAATCCACCTCTTGTACGTGTAGAATGTAGTTTTTCTCTTGCAAATTTGAGTATCGGTTAGATCAATACCGATGACTTGAATAGTGCTCATAATCGAACATAAATGAATTCACGACTACGACGAGGCCAATTGAAGTGGCATAGACAATATGTGAACTCTTTGCATCTCATTGTAACTAGCTAATTATCGGATCGAGTCTCTCGTGATGAACATTGCACACTGGCGAAAGTGTGGAGTCTTTTTTGACTTTCGTATCGATGCCTTGTGTGATGAGCTTACTGTGAACCATGCATGATAACACCTAGAATTTTCCTCGTTGGTCCGGTCGGCTAAGTAAGGCTATCTCTTGATATGATCTTAGGCAACTTCGAAGAGTATGAGCCAATTTGACATATACCTCTTTTGTGGACTACCTTGTGAGTGTGTGAACCTCTTTTGAATACCACTTGAGCCTTACCTTTCTTTGGAAGAAACTTGATGAAAACATGACCTCCCTTATTAATCCACTACCTATAATCCTCTTGATTTGTGGTTGATTGAATAGCCGACTTAGGCCAAAAGCCTAAGTTGGGGGTGTGGTGAAAAGAGAAGCCAAGTCAAGAAGTGCAAGAAAAGTCTCCTTTAACCCATGGTTTTGAGAAATATGGAACCCCTCCATACAAAAAATAAGAGAGAGAAGAGAAAAGAAAAGAATGAAAAAGAAAAAGTCATGGAATAAAGTACAAAAGAAATGGGGTTTTCGAACAATCCATGTAAAGTGAATAATGGGATGACTTATGAGCACTAAAGAAAATGATGAAACAAGAGAAACAGAAGTGTTGTGAGCACCACATTTCATGAGAATAAAAGTCACTAAGCCTAAATGACTATACCTTTGCACTAAGCCCCATTACAAGCCTTGGAAAGACCTTTTTGATCTTGAGTGAGCTGAAGCAAGTGTTGATTGGAAAATACGGGTAAACCTATGGGTGAAGTCATGCATTATGTTCATCTTTGTGAGTGTGATCGTTGCATGTTATTGCAAAACTTTGAATTGTTAACCTTTGTGTGAATATGGAATCATTCTTTGCGTGAGGGCATTTGAACACTTTAGATGAGCTTGAACTTGCATTTGAAGCAAGTATTGTGAGCTTGAGATTCTTTGATAATGGTGTGTCACAACTTGAAACTTTGAGTGCACATTTGATCTTCGCATGAGTAAGTTGAGTCTTGTGTGTGCATTCATGATTGAGTCTTGTGTAGCACTGTTCGAGACATCCTTTTTGAACTGCCGAACTTGAGTTTTACTTGAGGACAAGCAAAAGTTTAAGTTGGGTGTGTTGATGATTCCACAATTTGAACTCATTTAGGGCTTCATTTTAATAGAATTAGTGTCCTCAAATGCATATTTTGTCTCAATAACTGATGTAAATCCTTAAGTTTCAGGTATTTGGAGTTTGAGGCAAAGCATGGACAATACTTGGCAAAATGGAACAAAAGGACTGAAAAGATGAAGAAAAGAAGGCCTGAGGATCGTCTAATGCATTAGGTGATTCACCGAATTGCTTAACCTCACCCAAAGTTCCAGTGTGCTGAGCCCTGAAGTAAAAGATCAAGTTGGCGATGAAAAAGGAGCAGTCGGCGCATCGCCGAACAGTTCCGTGAAGCAGTACTATATCGCCCAATGATCCAAAATGTGAAGATGCTGAAGCAAAGTTAAGAGGCGATGAAGCAAACCAAAGGGCGGATCGCCGAGTGCATCAACGATCCCGACTAACTGTGCCGAGTGATCCTTCGCAGCACATCTTTTGACAACTATAAATACTAGTTAAATTTTTATCTTAGAGGCAATTTCAGATACAACAATTTTATTTTTTTAAGTTTCAAGTAAAGAGACCTTGTTCTTAGCTTTTGAAGATTTGAAGACTTCCAATTCCAAGAAATTGGAAGTGGGTGTTGAAGATTCTTCATCCTAGACTCGTTTAAAGTGAATATAAATCATACCCAGTTGATGTTACTTCGATTTGGTATCATTTTCTTCCTTTTTTCTATGTCTAGCAAAAACCCTAATTCTTGGGGTATGATTTTGTGAATATGGGTTAAATTTACTATTGGGTGTTGGTTATTGTTGGTATATTTGCTGTTGTGATTTCGTTTAGTAGTTGTGCTTGAACTTAATGAGATTGTAGTTTCAAATACTATTTCATCTTAGTGTTTTTGGCTTGCCCGAGAGAGAGGTTTTAAAACTAAGACTACTAAATCGATTGCCTGTGGTTATTGGGTCGTCGTGGGTTCAGCTCGAGAGATTGAATCCTAGCCCCTCTCCCACACTTTCAGCTCAAGAGAGTGAATGGGCTAAGGCGGAGGATGTGCCTAAAAGTGGCAACTCGATGTTCGAGAAAAACTGAGTTGATTCGGGGTAAGTTGCTTGAGAGAGAATTTACCCCACTAAAGTCTAGCCTAGTTACAAATATTCAGCGATGTACTATCAATAGCATTTACCCGATAGTGTCTTTTATCCCATATTCCTATGACATCCCAAGAATCATGTCCCCCTATCTCGTTTCCTTATATTTCTGTTGTTTTTGTTGATTAGCTAATACAAACCACCCTTGATAATTGACGCTTGCATCACCCCTTAGATTTAGTATGTTTTTATTCATTAATATTTACAGCTATGATTGATTAGAACTTGATTTTACTTTTCTATTAATTTTCGCAACCACTCCCTGTGGGAATGATACAAACCCTTGGTTGGGTTATATCACTATACGCGATCGTTGGCACTTGAACCGAAGTAGTGTCCTGATACGTGAAGTCACTTATCTTTTGAGGGAATCATTAGAGAAGGTAAAATTTATTCAGCTCAGAGCAGGCAGAAGGTCAAGGACTTGGAGTTTATGGAGGGAGAGCACATGTTATGAAAATTTCACGCATGATGGGTGTGATGAGGTTTGGTTAGCAAGGTAAGCTTAGTCCGAGGTATATTGGACTATTTGAAGTTCTTAAGCATGTAAGAGAGGTTGCCTAGCTATGAATTGGCTTTGCCTTCAGGGTTGTCCAAAGTACACTCGATATTTCATGTGTCTATGTTGAAGAAATATTATGGTGATGGACACAACATTATTCGTTGGGATTCGTTCTTATTTGATGAGAATATGGCTTATGAGGAAGATCCTATAGTGATTCTAGATAGGGAAGTTCACAAGTTGAGGTCAAAGGAGATTGTATTTGTAAAGGTCCGATTGAGGAGTCCACTTGGGAGGCTGAGGTTGATATGCACGGAAAATATTCCCATATTTACGTTGAGTTAGGTACCATTCCTTTCCCTCGCCTTCTTTGACCATTCGAGGAGGAACAATGGGTAAATTGTTATCTAATGTGACGACCCATTTGGTCGTTTTGAGTACTAGAGCTTTTTATTGCATAAAAGACTGTTTCGGTAAATTTTAAATGGTAATTTTGAACTATCCGTTTAACTACAGTTATTTTGTTGGTGGGTATTTATTAAAAAAGTAAATTTTTAGATAATTAATTTAGTTAGTGGTTAATGGGTCAAGCCCATAATATATTTAATACCTTATACCACTGACTCATGTGCAAAAAATAATTAAACCTATATTGTTTAAGGGAACCGTCGTGCGACTCTAGATCAAACAAGGTAGAAAGATGTTGTAAGCAGTGAGTGGTATTCGGTAAGAGTTATTGAATTGTGATAAGCTTAATTCATCTTATATCTTTAGTTGTAATTGTCGTGTGTCGGTGTTGTTCAACAAATGGTAGCATTGTATATGCTTTCTATTCAAGTTTATTATTAATGATGACTAGTGGCTTTCTAATGATTGACAAGAAGTTTATGAATGAAAGTGAATGAATTGTGGATATTGGTAGTGAAGTTAAGAACATAGACAACCTGCCCCAGGTGGCTATGTTGTGTGAATGAAAACGTAAAATTTATATTCTTACAGTAATGCCACAGTTAATTATAATATGGGGCTTCCATCTTTATTTTCTTAGTTATCACATTATAATTCAAGTTTTGATTAATGAGATAGGTAATTAAATATTAGGTATATTATATTATAAAATTACCATAAACGTTATGGTAATTGGAGGAATTGAGACTTAATCTTAGGTTGGAAATTTATGAAATATGAGACTTGATATATTAGTTTGTATCAAGATTCAGGAAATTGACTACAAATTTGGATGAGTTATTTAGTCTAGGCTAGATATATAATAATATGCGTGTCTATGGACTCGTTAACTTATAATTATGCACACATGATAGATTGGAAACGTGCTAAGGCATTGAGGAAAGGAATATCATTGGGGAATTAGCTTGCTTGACTTCAGTTCTTCGGTGAAGGTGATGTGTCGTGAAATCTTGGCACATTTGATGCTCAAAACTAAGGATTATTGCGAGAATTGAGTGTGTTTATGTGGATATGATGTACTTGGTGATGTTTGTACAGGTAAAACATGTGGACGTGGAAGATAGAAAAGAAAAGTAGAAAGTTTACTCTGAAACAAGCACCACGGAGCTTAAGAATGTTCGTGGTCTCCTTCACAGTCCATCCTGAAGCTCGTGAAGAAGGTTCAGTAGGCATGCTTTTCGGAGTGAAGGTTGATACTAGCCCAATTAAAGATCACGGACGCCCAGACGAGCCGTGGTGATCATGAAAGGTTGTGCTATGGCTCGTGAAGTCAAACTAGTGGGAAGGCCTGGAAGAGTTGCATTTTGGTGGACAAAGTAAAGACCACAGAAGGCCTCACCAGCCGTCCCACAATAGTTCGTGATGGTGATCGTGATGGATTTCCAGTGGGAAGGCTTTGAGGAGCTGTATTTTGGTAGACCAAGTAAAGAGCACCGATGGCCTCACGGGCCGTGGTCCTCACAACAGTCCGTGACGACAATTGTTGGGAAGATCAGGTAGAGAGGCTTTGAAGGACTATGTTTTGATATTCCTAAGGACCATAGCGGGCTTCACAGACCGTGAAGCCCTTGACGGGTCGTTTGACTGTCCGTGAAGCTGCTCGACAATTCAGTCCTACTTCGAGTAAGACTCTTTTTAGACTGACTATTGATATACCGTGAGTTTACGGTATTTCTAATACACTTCACTTACAAGTTGTGTGTGTCTAGGGCCTTTTAGTATTGGTTTTTATGTGTTTTTATCATATTTTGCAGGAAAGATGTTCAGGCGCGGAAGTAAAGAGACAGCTGAAAGGGATGCAGAAAAGGGCATCTACGGAG
>JAJONZ010024974.1:0-20701 GCA_029582445.1 Solanum paucissectum | reverse complement strand
GAGAGGACCAAACACATCGAAGTGGATTGTCATTATATACGAGAAGCTGTAGATAAAGGAGTCATTACTCTTCCACATGTGTCCAGTGATCTTCAAATCGCTGATGCGTTTACAAAATCCATGGCACGACAACGCCATCAGTTTTTAGTAGGCAAATTGATGCTTCTTGATCCACCAGCATCAATTTGAGGGGGGATGTTAGCATGATAGACAACTAAATGATTGTATATATTAATGTAATTATATAGTGATATAAATTAGCATGATCATATATATTTGTTGTAGAATCATATGAATAAATATTGTGATAGAATAGCTGATCTTTAGGGATAGGAATGGCGGATCTTTAGGGATGTGTAATCTTTATTTTCTCTATATAATGGAAAGACTCTCTCACTTTGAGAGGAATTCAGCTGAAAATTGACATAGGTAACTTAACAAACAAAGAACCACATTAACTTTATTTTTGTTAAAATTGCACTTGTTCATCTTAATTGTTAAACTTGAGTTAGTTATTCACTATGAAATTTTGTCCATGTGGGTTGACATCCGGGTCCTAAAAGGAGTAACTATATTACTTGTACGATACTTGGATGTGCGTTTGGATTCAATAAGTTTTTGGCACCATTGCCGGAGACTTGGAAAAAATAGCAAATTCCTAATTTTAAAGTTTTAATTTTTAGTTGATTAGTTCTTGTATATATTTTATTTTTTGTACAAATATTTCTTTTACTTCAAAAAATTTGGTATCACTATTGATATGATAGCTTGTGATAGATATTGGTTGGATGATGGATATCCTTGTCAGTACCACATGGATGTCAATTGTGGTACTATTCAAAAGAGTGGGTTGTGCGCACCTACCCAATCTTTTAAATGGAACGTATGTCATATATGTGATGTTTAGGATGATCATTGGAGCAAAACATATGTTTTCTCTCGGTGCACGATAAGTGATCTAAAGTGCACCCAATGGCCAAAGGAAGGAAGAAGACGGTAATCAGAGGAAATACGTCCATAGGGAACTCTAACACCGAGAAGACAGGGAAAATCCATAGTGCAAGAATAAACGTACGTGAACAGTGGCCGGATTTGAAAGGGAATAAAACCCCTATCCTGACCAGGAAATGAAAGGAGACCACGATACAACTGGCCTAGCATCTACTAGTAAAGTATCGATGGATTTATGTACAGAATCGGCAGGAAAGGGGAAAGAACCTGAGCAGAAAACATGGGAAAATCTCTTTCAAGGGAATCGACTCGTTGCGCTGGGCATGAAGTTGAATTATGTAGCTCCTACTGTTCGAAATGGAGACACAATAGTAGAGTTGTGCAAAGACGAAGTAGAGCTCAAGACTGTGAGATGGAAACACACTCTAATTAACTATGTTGTGGGGGCTGACCCAACTATTGCTGTAGTAGAACGATATATTTCGGCACAATGGAACTACATAGCAAAACCCAAGGTATTTTACCATAATGATGGTTACTTTATTGTGCAATTCAATAGTTTTGAGGATAGGGATGAAGTGCTATATTCAGGGCCTCACATGCTCGAAAACAAATAATAATAGTGATGACTTGGTCGCCGGAGTTTGATCTCAGTAAAAAGATTATGCAAACCATTCAAATATGGGTTAAGTTCCCGAACCTTCTTTTGAATTTCTGGGGAATGCAGTCACTAAGAAGAATTAGTAGTGGGCTGGGTATTCCGATATACGTTGATTAATGCACAACACAGATCGAGAGAGTCTCTTATGCTAGAGTCCTAGTTGAGATGGACATCAATCAAAAGATGCCAGCGGAGGTTAACGTAGAAGATCCCAAAGGGAGAGAATTGACTCAAAATGTGGTATACGAATGGGTGTCGGCTTACTGTAAAATGTGTCTGATTATTGGGCACAAGTGTCAGCCAAAAGAGGACACACAGAAGCCTAAATACAAGTTTTTGAAACCAAGAACAAAGTGGGAAAAAAAGATGGTGGATCCTCGAGTAGAACCAAGTAATGACCCTGAGGTAGAACAAGGGGTTGATGTGGCAAGGCTAGTGACTGTAGAACGGGAAAGAAGGACAAGATGTAGCTAATTCAACTCATCAGCAAAAGGAAGAAGAACATGTAATAGTTCATGAGAGTGAGGAGATTTGGGAGGAGGCTAGAGAAAAATCGACAACAAAAGGACAAACACAATACATGGGCAAAGCTATAATTCCCACAACAAATGAGTTTAACATACTTCATAACAATGATACTAGACATATAGCTAGTATAGGGAAAAGGGCAGGAGGACAAAAAGTGGTGGGGAAAGGTAAAACTTTCATCTATCCTAAATGAAGATAATTACATGGAACATAAGAGGTTTAAATAAAGTTTATAAATAGAAGGAAGTAGCACTGTTTATAAAGACTACTAAAGTTAGTATTATAGCTTTGTTAGAACATAAGATTAAATCTCAACATGAAGACCATACCTTGAGGAAAATTGCTCTTGGATGGAAATGCTTAACTAATTCTGCTTCAAGTCCAAAGGGGAGAATCTGGATAATGTGGGATCCTCAAGTAATAAGTTGCAGTCTAATAGAGGAAATTGTTCAATATATACATACAAAGTTAGTGTTTAGGGGTATAAATTTGAACTTCAGTTTCACTGCTATCTATGGATTTCACACCATAGAAGATAAAAGAAGTTTATGGGAGCAATTAAGGAATATATACAACAACCAATAGACACCATGGCTGGCTATGGGAGACTATAATACATTCCATAGATGAGAAGATAGATTGGTGGGTGCCCCTGTACAAGAGGTAGAGATAAGAAACTTTGATTATTATACGAAGGACACAAGTATGACAATACTAAAGCACAAAGGTCGTGATTATACGTGGGCAAATAGATACACATATAGTAGAATTGATTGGGCTCTAGTAAACACAAAGTGGATGCTGGATAGGACAAATTTTGAGGTACAGGTTCTTGATCCGGGCTATTTTGATCATTCACCACTTAGTATTAACTTTTCCCAATAGGATGAGATGAGACCTAGGCCTTTTAAATTTCTAAATCACCTAGCAAAGCATGTAGAGTTCCAGGAGATTGTGAGGGATGCATGGTAGGATAATCAAAGAGGAAATGGAATGAGGAAAGTGTGGCAGAAATTAAAGAGAGTGAAGCAAGTGCTAAAGATGCTCAATACAACTAAAATTTAAGGAGACAACAATTACAGGATGTACAATCCTCTATGAGGTAGCCAGGCCAGCCTACAAACTTGATTGAATCAGAAAGGGAGCTGAAACTAAAACTACAGAAATGGATAAATGTTGAGGAAATCATCATGAAACAAAAGTCGAGGGTACAATGGTTGAAACTGGGAGATGGTAATACAACTTATTTTCATGCTAGTCTAAAATATAGACTACCCAGAACAGAATCAATAGCCTCACCAGTGCAGATGGAAGTATTTTGACAAGTAGCAGTGATATAGAAGAGGAGATACTTCGTTTTTACAATAAAATTTTGGAGACTTGTGCAACACAACTGCCAGCAGTGAATCTACAAGCAATGAGAGATGGACCTAGATTGGATAGAGGGCAACAAGCACACTTGATAGCCCTTGTCTCAAGAGATGAAATAATTTAGGCTTTATAGGGAATAAATGACAGTAAAGCACCGGGGTGTGATGGTTTGAATAAAGTGTGGGAAATTGTAGGGGAAGAGATCACTATTGCCATCCAGGAATTTTTCATATCAGGGAAGCTGTTTAAAGCCATAAACTGCACTACTGTGGCACTAATCCCTAAAATATACCATATATTTAAGATTTTAGAGTATAGACCTCTCTCTTGTTGTACTGTGTTGTACAAAATTATTTCAAAAGTGTTCACTAATAGAATGCAGAGTGTGATGGATAGCCTAATAGATAAAGGGTTGTCTGATTTTGTACTAGGAAGGTTGATAAATGATAACATTATCTTGAGCAATGAACTGGATACATGCTGAAAGTCGATATGAGGAAAGCATATGACTCAGTGGAATGGGAATTCCTGAAACATGTACTGATTCAATTACAGTTTCCTAGTAGATTTGTGGACTGGATTTTTCAATGTATAAGCACAGTCTCCTACACTGTCTTGATAAATGGTTGCCCTAGTACTCCCTTTGAGGCAAAAAAAGGGCTAAGACAAGGAGATCCACTGTCCCCTTATCTCTTTGTCTTAGCCATGGAATATTTCACTAGATTGATGAAACAACTGAGACAGTCCCCCAACTTACAAGTACCATCCAAGGTGTGCAAAAATGCATCTGGTCCAATTAAGTTTTGTTGAAGACTTAATCTTGTTTAGTAAAGGTGAGCTCACATCTGTTAGACAAGTGTATGAATTGTTCGAAGTCTTTTCACCAGCTTTTGGGCTGGAAGCTAATGTAGACAAAAGCTCCATTTATTTTGGAAGAGTATCACTTGAAAAGCAACAAGATATATTGCAGGAACTAGGCTTCTCACAAGGCACAATTCCTTTAAGATACTTGGGAGTTCCCTTATTTACTAAGAGAGTAACTATTGTGCAATGACAACCACTAAATGACAAGATCGTGGGAAGAATTCAGAATTGGATAGCTAGGTTCCTTTCATATTCAGGCAGAGTCCAACTTATCAAGTGTCACGCCCCGAGCCTACACCCTGGGCGGGACTGGCACTCGAAGACCATTGTTGGTCCCAAGAGAACCCTTTGCCTGGCTTTCTGAACTCCGCGGAAGAATTACTCAGCATAATAAGTTTAAACAATAACTTAAAGAAATAGCATCTTATCCAAAATGGCAACTTATTCTTTAAACAACATCTGAATGAATAATGTATAGACTACTGAACTACTTACTGTCTATGAAGCATCTAAAACAACTGAGATGGATGTTGGGACAAACCCCACAACATCCTAATGAACTAAACTAGAAAACGAATAAAAGAGTCCTCCGGAATGCAAGGAGGCTCACCACTGACTCTGAGTTGCTCAACTGGATCAACGAGGCGCTGGGTGTTGATCCTGGTTACCTGAATCTACATCATAAGACGATGCAGGCCAACTGGCATCAGTACATTGAATGTACAAGTATGTGAGTTGGAATGCTAAACAACATAGGCTAGAAAAAGGATCTGAAAGAAACTGAAGAACTTACCTGGCTCAACTCAACTCAACCTGACTGACTCATTTCAATATAAAGCAATTTAAAACAAGTGCAATATAAAGAAAAGTTGTTTAAAAACATGCTATAACTCTCTGTGTATGCAAAGATACAATAAATCCGAGATGTATATAAAAATACAAATGAACTGATGTATATAAAAATACAATAACTGTTGTGGGAGTTTCTCTAACCGACAACCATCACATAAGAGTTATAGTGATGATACATCGATCAACCTCACGCTGCCAGAGCATCATATACCCGGCCAAAGGTGTAGAACCTGAACTGCCTAATGGATCCACTAGTCTAATTTGAAAAGGATTCATCTAAAAAGTATGAACCTCTTCTACCCATGATGGCTACATGGTTCTATGGGGGCTGTGGGTTCTTTGAACGCTCCCCTAATTCAGTGCTCAATACTACTCCCAAAAACAGATGTACTGGCTCTTATATTTTTAAAACATATTTCCTCTGTGATTTGATATTAGTGCTCAAAACTTAGCTCAAAGGCTATCTTGGAAATCAAAGTTTACCTTCTTGGTTCATTTAGAAAGCGATTACTCTTTTCTGAAAAACTAGCCCGATGGCTCTTTGGAAATCTCAGTTTCCAACCTTGTTTAAATGTGAAAAAACTTCTTTGGGAATACTAAGTTCCCTAATAACTTTTGAGAAATGAACTCAACTCTTTACTCTTTGACTTTACTTGAAACTTGAGCCTTAAAACGAAGTTAAAAAGTTTAATAAAGACTCTTGAAAACTTTAAGAAACTTTGCTTTGACTTGCTTCTTAACTTCTAGACTAGACTCTTAACTTCTTTGACTTTGATCTTAACTTTCCTTGAATTGGATTATGGATTCAAGGTTCATGATCTCATGTTTATGGATGATTTCATGATGTTTAGATGTACCTTAGAGTGTCGGAATCAACTAGAAAACATAGGTACATTGCTAAGGAACACATACGAAAAGGTGGGGAACGAATGGGGAGAACTGGCATCCCTGGAGCTCTGAGAGGCGCGGGGCGCCAGCCCTCAAACTTCAGAGGGCTGCCTCTGGCGCTCTGGCTGGCGCGACGCGCCAGAGCCCAAAGTTCAGAGGAACTTTTGTGGCGCTCTGGAAGACGCGGCGCCCCAAGCCTTTGCCCAGAAAATCCCCGATTTCTCTCCTTCATTTTTCATCTCTAAACCCTCTAAACTTCAATGATTCCTCCCCCCAAACACTTAGGATCAATAGTACCCTCAACATACAACATATTTAACTCGAAAATTCACTCGGAAACACGAATCAAATCAACAAGAAACTTCAACAACACAACCAATCAAGAACTTAACGGTGTCCTTCAAGAACTTCACTTTTTAACATGTGAACAACCCAAAATCGCTGAATTGAAACAAGTTGGTGTGTGGGTGAAATAACCCATCACTAAAAGATCTCACATACCTTAATAGGGATCACCCCCGACGAATTCCACTCCAAACGCTTGACGTTCTTGGCAAGAATCTTGGCTTTTTCTCCCTTTCTTTCTTCTTTTCTCTCTTCTCCAAGCCCTAAGCGTATTTCTCAATTCTCCATACTGACTAAGTCATGTTTTTACCCCCAATAAATCCCTAAAAATGAATTAGGAAATTAATTAGAGAAAAGATTACTTTGCCCTTCCTTAAATCCGGATTGGGACTTTCCTCAATCCAACAGCCCAACTTCTGAAAGGCATATCTCACTCATACGATGTCGAAATCGTGCAAACTTGGCGGCGTTGGAAAGATCTCTCCAAAGGATTTCCAACAATATCAAGGGCTGCTCCTAACTCATCTTGAGGTAGGAGTTATGGTCGTTTGAAAATAGCCAAAACTCACTTTCTTTAACTTAGACAAAATTTCCAGATTTCCTTATTCTTTCCAAAAATCAACATTTTCATATTTTAAACTCTTTATAGTCGTTTCTAGGTGCGAGATTTTACATCAAGAGTGTATTATTTTTTATTCAAGTGTTTTGGTCGCAAGTGTTTATCTTGCCAAAGAAAGTGATCAAATGTATTGAAGGATTGTGCAGAAGATTCATATGGACTAGAGGTACAGATACACAAAGAAAGCTCTGATTGCTTGGGATCAGCTATGTAAACCAAGGACTGCAGGAGGTTTAAATATCCTAAGTATTCATGCGTGGAATAAGGCAACCATATGTAAGCATTTGTTGAACCTGAGCAAAAAGAAGGACAAGTTATGGGTGCAATGGGTCTGTATTATGGGAAATAGGGGACAATATGGAACATACAAGCAAATCAAGCCTCATGGATGGTGCGGAAGATACTACAAGTATACAAAGATTTGGAGGTTGTGGGTTGGAATGAAGTAATACAAGTTGAGAAGTTCTCCACAAAACAAGTGTATCAACTACTGAGAGGGAAATATCCTAAAGTGGAATGGAGGAAAATGGTGTGCAACACTATTGACTACCCAAAATGGAGCTTTATCTTTTACTTAACTCTACATAGGAGACTACTGACAAAGGAAAGACTTATTGCTTGGGAAAGTGTGGATAATACCAAGTGTATATTATGTGATGATGGGAATAAGAACATTGAGCATATAATCTTTAGTTGTCCCTACTCGAGCCAGGTCAGGCAGAAAATTTTACAATGGCAAAAAATCCAGAAGCAAGAATCAGGATGAACACTACTAAAAAGATACCGAAAAACGATGGCCAAACGCGACGATCTGCGTCGTTTTTTTGGTCAAAATCGATGAAAAAACAACGCAGTCATGTTTGCCGCTTTTTGGGTTTGCGCTTTTCAAAAAGCGACGGACTGCGTCGCTTTCTAATTATCTTTTTTTAAAAAAGCGACGGACAATGTCGCTTTTTTTATATTTTCAATTTTTTTTAATTTCCAAAAAGCGACGCAGTACGTCGCTTTTCTAGAAATTTAAATTTTGAAAATCCCAGAAAAGCGACGGACTAAAAGACCCTGTCCGTCAACTTTCTGGAAATTAATATTTTGAAAACCCCAAAAACCTAACGGACTAAAGGTCCATGTCTGTCGCTTTTCTTGGTTTATTATAAAAAATAAAATGCAAAAAAGTGATGGGACAAAAACACCCTGTCCGTCACTTTTTCTGTAATTTTTTTGACAACGGAAAATGGCAATTTCTGCTGCCCACCTACAAATATAAATCAATTCAATTCAGCCCCAATCAAACACAACATTATAAAGAAGCTACACAAAATATAAAAAACAAACTTAAATTAACATTCAAAAATATCTAAATCACAATTTAAAGACTTGTCTTTCAAATTTTGTAGCAAAATTTCAAAATGTTCGTAAAAGAGACCTAAACTAAGGAGTGCAATCTACAAAATCATCCTCCTCCTCAATGTCGTCGTCGGTGTCCTTGGGAGCCGATGATGAAGCAGGTCGACGAGCGAGGTTCAACACTAGTTCTTTGATTTGCTGAACGGTCGCACTCATGCTTTGTTGTTCAGCTTCTCTTCTTCTCTCAGACTCTACCAGTGCCGACGTAAGTTGTGCTATTTGAGCCGACATAATAACAATCTAAACACTGTGAAGTGCCTCGACCTGACGTGACAATCCAATACCTTGTAAGCCTGACTAGAGTTGTCTTACATCGTTTCGAGAGCCTCGACCATAGACTCTACCCTTGTGTGTCCCTCCTACCACTTTTTTTGTCCAAATTTGGCTGGACAGTTTAGGTGTCATTTGGACTGATCTATCTAGATTCTCATTGACGTACTGATTAAACTCATTCATCATATTAAATATAAAAATTGACATCAATATATATTCACTATTAATATATATAATTCATATTAAATAACTTACAAAAGTTCGCTCGGCCCTTTCCTCCACCCACACATCCGGATATGACTCATTTTCTTTCTTCTTCACATGAGTTTTCTTGAAAACCTTTGGTACAAGGGGAGTGCTCCCCATTTCTTTTTCCTATAAATAAAAATGAAACTTATATTATGTCACGACCCACACCGTCGTGATTGGCACCCACACTAACCCTACGGTGGGAGAACCTTTACTATAATCCAACTAAGCAGCCTTAACCAAAATACTACACATTTAAAGATACGGAAGCAGGTTTAAATGCAGAAATTATATAGAGTTTCCATAAAATCCAAGGTTTTAATAAACTAACCAAATAATGCGGAAGAACAACCCCTAGAACCTGAAAGTCATTGTACCAAAACTCTACTCACGACAACTATAAGAACAAGGGGTACAACCCCAAAACTAAACAACACCTTAAACAAATAGTCTGAGTACGAAAAGAGTGGACTTAAATAAGAAAGATCTATGGAAGCCTGAACGAACTGGCTCACCCTTGAATTCGGTCATGCTCAATAGTCACTTAGTTGAGGTCTATCAATAGCCGCCTGAAGATGCCTTGTATTCAACAAAGAACAAGCAAGTGCAGTATCAGTACACAACCACAGTGTACCAGTAGGATCACGCGGCTATCCCATTGAGTGAAACATATGCAAATAACCACAACATTACAAAACATGCATATACCAAACATATACAATATTAGTCATCTTTACAGGATCAATGTAGCATCCCACATTCTCAATAATACACATTGTTTATCAATTTAGAGCAACATACAGTCTTCCAATATCAATCATCATTAGATATGAACGTAATCATCACAAGTGGATACACAACACAATTCAATGGCTCTCTCACGGAACCCAATTCAATGGTCCTCTCATGGAACCCACACCCAAACTGTTAGCATACCAGAACGTGGTACCCGATCCAATAGTTATGCCAAAACGTGGCAACCGATCCTATATTTATGCCGGAATGTGGCAACTGATCCCAATTAGTTATGCCGGAACGTGGCAACCGATCCCAATTAGTTATGCCAGAACGTGGCAATCGATCCAAGTTAGTTATGCCAGAATGTGGCAACCGATCCCTATTAGTTATACCGGAACGTGGCAACCGATCCAAATTAATTATGCCGGAACGTGGCAACCGATCCAATCAAAAAACCACAATCACAATCACAATGTATATTCTCATAATCATACAACAAGAGGTGATTCATGGCATATAACTATTCAATTATCCTCATTTACGATTAGGGTGATCAATAATGCAACATTCGCATACATACATGCATTATAATGAGTCATTACAAACATATATCACACCAACATGAAATCACAACCATCACCTACCTCGAATCCAAACTTGAATCCCCTAAGGCACTTGAATCTTCCCTTTCCGGATTCATTTCGCTTGTTCTAGGTCTACAAACAATAATTATACGCAATGATCAACAATCAAAGGTCTAATTATCCGGAACTATAACAATTCTATGAATCCTAGATCAAACATATGATCCCAATTATCCAAATTAGGGTTGTTTACACCATAGAATCTATAACAAAACCCTCCCCCATCAATAATTACTCATGAATTTACATTCTAGAGATCGAAACATGGATTTGGGGAGTAAAATCCTTACCTTTAGTCTCAAGAATGGTGAAAAACGTTCAAGAACTCTCCTGGGGTCGTCTTCTAGCTCTCAAAGTCAAAAAGTGCAGAATAAAACATTTTTGGGGTTTTTTCTGACTTAAGTCACGTCTGTCCCACCACAGCGAGACCCAACCAGCCATAGCGGCCCTGCCCTAGCGGCAGAAATCCCGCCCAAACGGCTTACACGGAATCAGTGACCTCTTTTAATAATTCCAACACCCCCATTTCACAATACACCTTTGACCAATGACTCTCAGAAAATACCATTCACGCTAAGATCAATTTCGGGAGTTCTACTCACCCGAATTCAATTTTGTAAAGTCGTACGGGATCCTTAACGTCTTAATTATCCACTCATTTAATCAACTTAATTAATAGATCTCTCATTTGTTACCAGATTTCTATAGACCTCATTGACTTCAATTTCATCCAAATCTTAACTAGGCAAGGAATCTTAAGTTACTACGAAAATGTTTTCTGGCCCCAATCCTTTCCCCAATGACTTTTCCTTAACGACGAAAATCAGGTCGTTACATATTATAATGATATTAATCAACTAATTATTTATTTAAAAGTTTGAATTAGAACTTACATATCTCTCTTATATTTGGTCCAATGCTCTTCGCACCTCCAGTGTGCAATGAGCCACCCTTAAGACTGCCTCTGGCCTTTTTGGCTTGTTCAGACATCTCCTTGAGCTTATATGCATTCCAATATTGGCGCAATTCATCCATCACATGAGGCAACATCCAACCCAGACACTAATCAGTATCCTGAGCTTTCTTTAGCAAGCTAGACAGTCTCGCGGATGCCCTCATCTCAAATGTGGTCGCAATGACCATATTAAACTTTGATTCCCAAGTACACATAATCTAAAAAATGAATAACGTTAGATAATTAAAAAAAGTAAAGGATACTAAAATTAATAAACTTAACTAAAAAATTATTTACCTTAAATTCATTAAACATCGTCTGACATATTTTGTTTGGGATCTCACTCCAGGAGTGATAAGTTTGTTTAAAAAGCCTTCTCACAGAGTCTTTTAAAGCCCGAATAGAATCCTTTGCAGGATACCACCTGTAAAACATAGAATAAACATGTTAGTTCCAGAATAATATATTAAATATGTTCAAATAAGTAAACTAAAGTAACATATAGATAACAAAAAGAAATTTACGATGACCCATCCAGCTCAATCACGACTCTACCAATCCTGTCCCTCTGTCCCGGTGCTAGATCAGACGTCTCATGTTGTGTAGGTGTAGGTGTAGGTGATACACTAGGATACACATAATGTTGAGTCAATAGAGGTGTACCAGCCACAACATCTGACTGCTCACTACTAGAATCTCTAATCCTCATGGCAGATAGCTAAGAAGATGTACCTGTGGGAGATTGAGAGGGAAATGGAGTACAACAACTGATAAGGTTCATGCTTGATGAATAGCTTGTATAGGTAGGTACTTGTAGCGCCGTGGAGGCAGTGATTGTGAAGTAAATGAAGCACCGGTTGGTCGATGGTAATTAGGATAATATTGTCGAGGATCCACCGTACCAAATGGAACAACAAATAAATGAGTATCATGAGTAATGCGCTCCGGTGTAGAAGAAAGAAATCCTGGAATCAGAATCTATAGGTCTCCTAGACTTCTTCTTCTTAGTCTTATTAGGTTGACTAACTCCAAGATGCTCGTGAGATCTATCACCCTCTCCCCCAATGACATTTGTACGCAAATTTACATAGATAATATATAAAAATCATAAATTAAATAAAATTAGTATTAGCAAAATAAATAACTTACATACTAGCTATATAGTCTATCATTCTACTTCTATTCTTCCTCACTTGTTTCATTTCCATCACTCTCCCATTCTTCCTTCTCAGTTGTTTCATTTTCATTGTCATATTATTCGTTATCAAATGAATCATTTTCCCTATCCTCATTTATTTCTTTCTCAACATTATCATTATCTCATCGTCAGATACTTCTTCTAATATGTGTTGAGGATGTTCTAGTGTGGTTTCCAATTCAACATCAACTTGTTGCTGAACAATTGCAACCTCATTTTGGTACGCCACATCTAAGACATTTTCAATTTCAATTCTTCCCATATGTTTACTCTTTATAACAAACCACCAATCATCTTTGTCTTTACGCAATGGATATGGAGCGTAATACACTTGTTTAGCATTTTTGTGCAATGATGAAAGGATCATAGCTTCTGTATTTTATGGTGTACTTAACTTCAATTATATTATGTTGTTGGTCTACCTTTGTGCCTCTGTGTAATGGGTCAAACCACTTACACCAAAATAATACGATCTTCTTTTTAGGTCAACCTGAATATCTTACTTCAATAATCTCATATATGACACCATAATATTTAATAGTTGGCCAGTACCATCAACATCACCTTGTATGAAGACACCACTATTATTTGTTTTCTTATTCCTAGAAACTTCTTCGGTTTGAAACTTAAAACCATTGACACAATACTTATTCATTGTCTCAATTTGAGATTCAGCTCCAAGTGCAACTTCTTTCACTAATTGCAAATGTTCGACATTTGAGTATTCATCGTAACCCTATATATTGTTGTTTAAAATAATATAATTTAGTATAACATGAATACATTATAAAATATTTATTGATTCAATGTAAGCTTGCACACTTACATATTCTGTTAGCCATTTGGAAAATTCCGTATAGATGGCTTCATTACCCCATGTGTTTACGAACAAGCTAGTCATTTTACATTCAGATATTTCGTTAGTTAATGAACACTTATTAGTAAGCATGTAATTTGATAATATATTTTTAACACTTACTTGAGATATGACTGAATCTCTGGAAAATTAAGCAAAAAATGTGTCACAGCTGATTGCATTTCCATACTAGTGAAGCTTGGCTTTCCACATTTTTTAGATCCTTGATAATTTTGATTAAAAATTGATATCGGTGGAAATAAAGGATCAATATCACCTTCATCATTGCGATTGGGCCTATTTCTACTACATGAAGCATCATTCCCACTGTAATAAGAATAAAAATCACTAGTTTCTCTACTAATATGACCTTGAACAACTGATCCTTCGATCTTTCCCCTTTTCTTAATTGTTTGCTTGGAACTGCCAATTTTTCTGCATGTATATATCTTTATATGTTAAAAAAGGAAAAAAAAAACTTAATGATCAACTATTTTACTTCGTGAATATTTCAATGTTACCTCTCAAATGGATACATCCATCTTGTTTGAACTGGACCTCCGAGGCGGGCCTCTTGTACAAGGTGAATTGGAAGATGCTCAATCACATCAAAGAAACCACATGGAAAGATCTTCTCCAACTTAAATATATTTTCTTCCATCCTGTCTAAACTACTCTCCAACAACTTTCCAGAAAACAAATCTTTAAAGAAAATACTTATCTCTATGATTGGTTTCCATATCCTTTCGGGTAGATGGCTAAAAGCGATAGGAATTAAAGTTTTCATGAATACATGACAATCATGACCTTTCATACTTATCAATTTTCCTTTATTTATATCTGCCCGCTTTCCTAAATTTGAAGCATAGCCCTTCGACATTCTCAAATTTTCAACCCACTCATCAATTTCACGTTTCTCATCCAATGTGAATGAAAAACTGGCGTTACGCTTAACTATTTTACCATTTTGTAATTCATGCAGCCATAACTTTCTTCTCCTACAATATTCATTTATGTCCATTATAGTTTTTGGATTGTATTTTGTCTTGCTCTTAACATCCATCACTTTGTTAAACAAATTGTCAAAATAAAAAATTTCAATGTGCATCACATCAAGATTATGTCGTAGCAGATTCTCCTTCCAATACGACAAATCCCAAAATATGCTTTGTTTTGTCCAATTATGTTCAACACCATATCCAGGAAATCTAGAAGGTGAAGCTTCTGTAACTTTATGTAATTGAGAAACTTTTTCCCAAATTTCATTCCCTGTGAGTAATGGAGGTGGGGAGTCACTTTCAATCTTATTTTTCCTGAATGCATTTTTCATCTTTCTAAACTCATGGTCCATTGGCAAGAACTGGCAATGACAATCAAACCATGTATTTTTTCTGTCATGCTTTAAAGTGAATGCCTTACTATTTTCCAGGCAATACAGACATGCTAGCTTTCCAACTGTCATCTAACCAGAAAATATCCCATATGCAGGAAAATTATTATTAGTCCACATTAAGGAAGCACGCATAATGAAATTCTGCTTAGTTGATATATCATAATTCAAAACGCCTTCAAATCACAATTGTTTGAGCTTATCTATCAATGGTTGCAGATAAACAACAATCAAACTTTTTGTATTATGGGGACATGGAATAACACAACTTAGAAAGATATAGGGACTAGTCATGCACATTTCAGGAGGAAGATTATACGGAGTAAGAAATACTAGCCAGCATGAATAAGGCGAAGCACCATTAGAGAATAGTGTGAATCCATCTGCATATCTCCAATCTAACATTTCTTGGTTCACTAACAAAATCAGGATATACATTATCAAAATGATTCCATGTTTCACCATCAAATGGATGAGACAAGACACCCAGCGGCTTTCTATATTCACGATGCCATCTCATATGTGGGGCAGACCTCATGGATGCATACAACCTCTTTAACCTAGGAATAAGAGGTAGATAATGCATCGCCTTAACTGCGACCATCTTTCCAGCCGGAGTCCTCTTATAACGAGCATGTCCACAAAACTTACAATTTTCTAATTCATTGTTAGTCTTGTAAAACAACATGAATCCATTAACACAACAATGAATTCTATCATACATCAAACCTAACTTGGAAACCAAACGCTTTGCTTGATAGAAGTTCTTAGGTATGTTAAACTCTGGATTAACTAGTTCACCCAAAATATCAACCATTGAGTCCATATCCGCATTAGGAACATTCTAATATGATTTAATATTCATTAATTTAACCGCAACTGACAAGATAGAATGCGGAGTCCCTTCACATAACGGACGACTAGACTCTTCTAATTGATCATAGAAGCATCGTGCTTCTTCATTAGGAGCTTCATCAAATTATTCAGGTTCCATCCCACCTTGAACCCCGAAAGCATCATTGATCATTTCATGAATACTATCATGTTCAACCCTATCATGTTCAACTCTATCATCATGTTCAACCCTAATTTGACCATTTGGTGCAAGCATATTATATTCATCCACAAGCATCGAATTATAAAACATACCATTCAATCCATCTCTTTCTTCATGATCAATCCATACAAAATATCTATGCTTAAATCCATTACGGTACAAATGAACCATGACTATATCTCGTTCAATAAAATTTTGAGCACCTACATGCAATACAAGGACACCTAACCAATCCCTTATTCTTGAAAATATCAAGTGTCATTGTATGTTCAATAAAATCTCTAACACCGTCAATCAACTCAGGCTTCAAATCAGCACAAGTTTCATAATGCATCTATACATCCACAAATGATGATCCATCTACAAAAATATAAATATTCAATTATATTATTAAATTTAATAATAATTTTACTACATTTAACTAATTTATATTGTTAATATAAATACTACATTTCAATATCTACAAAGTTAAAGCTTAATTAATTAATGAAAACTAATTAATTAAGTTCAAGTTCTCAAAATTAAGTTTATATTCCTAATTAAATTTTCAAGTTATTATAAATTAATTAAGTTCAATAAAGTTTTAAAAGGGAAATACTGAGAGACTCCTCAACTTCAACTATCTATGAAGCCTCTAATACTAGGATAGATGTCGGACAAGACCCACGAAAAAATAAAAAATAACTGGAAAAATAATTTGAAATCCCCTAAAATGTAAGAAGGATCACCAAAGCTATTTGAAGCGCAAAGTGATTTCAATGAAACACATATTTATTATGATCTTGAACACGTGTATCTGCATCATAAAAGGATGTAGGTCAAATGACATCAGTACATTGAATGAATGCGTATGTAATATAGCCGAAATAAAACAACTGAATGAAAGTACTGCAATAGATAAATATAAACTCAAGTGAATGTAAAGAAATAAAGGAGTTAAATCATTTAAAGCTTTACAAAACTTACTCATCTCTGAACTCAACATAGTAAGTGATACATTAAAATACACTTTAACTATATTGGGAGATTCTCTAACCGACAATCATAACTATGAGTTATGTGATAATACACTGTCTTATCCATGCTACCAAAACTATCATATACCGTGTCGGGGTATAGAACCTCTCGACTAAGTAGTCCACTAAGTTATAAGGATTCATCTAGAAAGTATGATCCTCTACTCATGATTGCAAGACATGGTTTATGAGAATTTTGAGTTGTCTGAAGTCATCCACATATCGGTGCTCAATACTACTCCTAATAATATACATACTCATGATCAAATGTATAAAACATACTCTTTTTCTAGTTTGATATAATTTCTTAAACTATCCTCTTAAAAGACGTAACTACTCTTAAATGTCTTTGAACTCATAAACTCATTTAGAAATCAAAGTTTCACTTTTCTCGCTCCAAAAATAATATCTTTGGGAAATACTTAGTCCGTTTATACCTTCTCTCAAAACATCTTTTCAGACTCTACTCAAAACTCTTCTTTACTTTTCTCAGAAGTTAATTTAACACAATGATTGGTTAAGAGGATTTCTTAATAAATAACTCAATAATAAGGTCCATGCTAGAAAATAGACATGAAAAATCTATTAAAAATCTTAATACATGATTTACAGCAACTAAACAATTAGGAATAGAAATTCAGAATTCAACGATACAACCCATCTCAAGAATAATTGAAATCAAGGATAAAAACCCTCGATTACTCTTTTACTAGTTTGACAGTAGATATAGGGCATGAGGGAGAATTAATCCAACACTATGAGAGCCTTACATACCTTGGAAGAATAAAGTTCTTGGCAAAATTTATGGAAACTTGAAGAATACTCAAAACCCTAGCTTTTTCTCCTCTTGAAATCTTGCTCTAATGATTTTATTGAAGAACGTATAAAAGATTTAGGCTTAGAGCATACGGGGAAGTTTAAAATACCCATAATGTCATGCCCCGAGCCTACACCCTAGACGTAACTGGCACTCGAGAACCATTGTTGGCCCAAGCGAACCCTTGGCATGGCTCAACTCTCAGCGGAAGACTTACTCAACAATAAAGGAAACCTCAAATGTAACTCAACTCATAAAGACATCATTACTAAAATTAGTTTAATTCAATATAGTTTAAAATGCTCAATGACATAACTGTTCAACTCAAGTCTTAAACATTTAACAATAGAAATGTAAATGGCCTCAAAACACTACTATCTAGTAAGCCTCTAATAACTATGAGGAAAGTCGAGACAAGAACCATGACCTCCTAACAATACTGAAAGTAAATGGGAATCATTTCGAAGCAAGGAGGCTCACAAAATCAACTCTGGAACTGCAAGTGGTATCAACTAAGGCTGGGCACCGGACCGAAATGGGACCATCGGACCGGAACAAACCGGTACTGGAACGAACCGGTACCGGAACGGAATGGGATGGTTTGACCAGGTTGTTGACCGTACCGGGATGAATCGGACCGGAACTACCGGGATGGAGGTTCAGTTCTGTCCCGTCCCACTATATACCGGGATAGAACTGGGACGGACCGGAATGAACCGGAACGGAATGGGATGGGATAAACGGGACGGCACATATAGCTATTAATTATTATTTTTGAGTTATTTTGAATTATGAAAATACGAATGTTTTTTTTATTTTTCCAAGTTATATTAGTCTATAGTATTTAAGTTTTAAAATTTATAATAATTTTACTTAAGTTTATTTTAAAGATATATTTTTTAAATTTTTACGTATATAAGTTTGTATGTTAAGTTTAATAAAGTTTTTTTAAAAGTTTTTGAGCTTATGTAGTTATGTTATAAGTTTTAAAGATTTGAATCTTTTAAAGTTTATAAGTTATTAAGTTATTAAGTTATACTTATAACTTGTAAGTTAAATAACTTAATTAAGTTTGTAATTTTAAAAAATTAAATAAACAAAAAAGAAATGCTAATAAAAGTAAATAATGACAAAAATATTATTTTTTATTTTAATTAAAAATGATTTATCGGGACCGGACCTGACCGGAACGGAACCGGAATGAACCGGAATGAATCGGTACCGGTATACAGGTACCAAATCATGATATCGTTCCGTTCCGTGTACCGGTTCAGTGTATCCCATCCCGTCCCGAATACTACCGGACCGGAACGAATCGGAACAGTACCGGTACAACCTGTTCCGATGCCCAGCCTTAGTATCAACAGTGCGCCTGTTGATGACCCTGGACTCCTGTATCTGGATCATAAAAAGATGCAGGACAAATGGTGTCAGTACATTGAATGTACGAGCATGCAAGGGGAACTCTAAAACATAGACATAAGCTTGAACTGATAAAAAGGAAGAACATAATCACATCATCTCAACTCAACTCATGGATACTCAAAGATACTCAAACTCAGAAATGCTCAACTCAATTCAATATTAAAGCAACAATAAAGATGCAGTATAAAGAAATCTTTTAAAATAGTATATAATAACTCAATGTATTTAAGAAAATAGTAATAAACTATTTTACTCTTATTTGGGAGATTCTCTAATCGATAACCATTATAATGAGCTATGTGATGATATAACGTCTATCCCACGCTGCCAGAACTACCGTATACCTTGCTGGAGTATAAGACATCCTCAACTAAGTGGATCTACTTAGCTATGCCTAAAAGCAATAATTAATCATCTAAAAAGTATGACAAGTTTTACCTATGTTAGCAAACATGGTTTATGAGGACTTTTAGTTGTCTGAACTCATCCCCATATCGGTGCTCAATACTAGTCCCAATAATATAAATCGTGCTCATATTATTAAAAACAAATCCTCACCCTCAAACTTTGAGATTATTCCTTAAAAGGTTCTCTTTTAAGAGATAGTGCTCAAAAACTCCTCATGAACTCATTTGGAAATCAAAGTTTTCTCTCATTTTAAATATAGAACATTTACTTTGGGAAATACTTAGTTGCCTTATAATCATTTTGAAACATTAAATTTGACTCTCCTCATCCTCATACTCAATTATTCAAGTCTTAAAACAAATTATAAAAGTTTGAAAAGACTTCTCAAAATAATTCAAGGAACTCCATCAAACTTTACTCTTAACTCTATCTTGAATTTTAAATATGAATTCAATAATTATGATTTGGATATACCGGAATTCTCAATCATTAGATATAGTTTGGAGGGTTATAATCAAGAAGAGAGTGAAGATACATTTTAAAAGAATTCAAACGAGACGAATGACATAAAATATAACACCTCAGAAATCAGAATTGGACTATTCAGCAGAAAAAAGGGAGTCGAAACAGAAATTTTTGAGAACCACGAGCCCCTCCAAGGGCTGTGGATCCCTACACGAGCCGTGGGATGTATTGTAAAAAAGAGTCAGAGCCACCAAAGATCAGATGTTGAACCATGGAGCCCACCACAGACCATGGTATCGATGACGGGCCATGGATGGGTCCGTCGTCCCGAGCCAGCAAACCCTTCCCTAGCCCAAGTGAAGAACCACGGTGGCCTTCACGGTCTGTGGTCCTTCACACGGTCCGTTAAGTGTATAGTATATGGGAGTGCCAGAACCCGTAGACACTGGCCAGCAACCATGACCCACCTGACGGGTCGTGGTCCCTTTGACGGCCCATCAATGGCTCCGCGGTTGGCCTCCATCAGCTTTTAAGTCAGGGTCATTATGATCTTTTCCCCTATGCTGTCACGCCCCGAGACTACCCCCGAGACGTGGACATGGGACCTAGGACCACAAGTGATCCCAAGCTAACCCTGCTGGCATGATCATGAGCATACTAAAGATAATAAACTGATGCGGAAGCTAAATCATAATTAAAATGAAAAGATGGGGAATACCCATATACT
>JAJONZ010024973.1:0-16809 GCA_029582445.1 Solanum paucissectum | reverse complement strand
TACAAAATTCTACACAACATTGTCACACTTCAAAAGTGTTGTTGTAGGACGTCCAATGTTATCTTGTAAATAAGAAAAGTTACACTTTATAAGTGTTGCTCTAGATGAGAGATAAAGTTACACTTTATAAGTGTTGCTCTTGATGAGATATAAAAGGCATCGCTTTTTAAGTGTGACCAATAACAAAGCAAAGGCAACGCTTTTAAGTGTAGTATTATAAATATAGGTGTCGCTAATTCATCACAACAAAGCGTGCCCTTATACCTCTTTGGCTACGCTTTATAAGTGTAGCCAAAGATGGCGACATTTAAAAAGTGTTGCCTAATGTCAAAGGTTACGCTTCTTTAGGCCACCCCCTAAAAAGTGTTGCTTAAAGTCCAAAAGTGTAGCCTTTTATCAAAGGCCACACTTTTTGCTAGTTTAGGATACACTTTACTGGGGTGGCCATAGGCCTAAAATGGTGTAGTGGCTGTTGATATGAAACAATTGCAGCTGCAAATTTATGGTGATTCCAAGTTAGTGATTAATCAAGTATTGGGTGATTATGAAGTGAAGAAACCTGAGTTACTCACATTCCGCAATTATGCTCAAAAGATGATCGGTTGGCTTGGGGAGGTGACTATTCATCATATTCCTAGAAAGGAAAATAAAAAGGTTGATGCGTTGGCAGCTTTAGCTTTTGCATTAGCATCGCCCGATCAAATGCAAGTTGTTGTTTTCCAAAAATTGATAGCTCCACCACCAGATGAACATATAGAAGAATTTGGACAAGGCAATGCTACTTCCGAGGCTGAAATTGAAGACTAGCGACAACCAATAATTGATAACTTGTGTTTATGGAATATTGCCAGAAAATCTTCAAAGGAGGACAGAAATCCACCGACGAGCCCCTCATTTTCTTTATTATAAAGATACACTCTACAGGTGATCATTTGATGGGGTACTCTTACGTTGTTTGGGGGCAGGTGAATCTATTTAAGCCATGCAAGAAGCACATTCTGGAGTATGCGGAGCGCATCAATCGGGGCCAAAACTTCATTTTCATATAAAAAGGATGGGATATTATTGGCAAACTATGGTAAAAGATTGCTTGGATTACGCTCGAAGGTGTCAAGCTTGCCAATTTCATGCCAATTTTATACATCAACCCTCTGAAGTACTACACCCAACTATTGCTTCCTGGCCATTCGAAGCTTGGGGTTTGGATGTTGTTGGGTCATTTCCTAAATCCTCTAGTGGTCATTTGTACATCCTTGCAGCAACCGATTATTTTTCAAAATGGGCAGAAGTTGTTTCTCTTAAAAAGGTGAAGAAAGAGAATGTCGCCAACTTCATTTGGTAAATATTATCTATCGTTTTGGCATTCCTCGATATATATTGACAGACAATGGAAAGCCATTTGATAACAAGTTGATGAAGAAAATGCTCAGTTACGTCTTGAAGAATTGGAAACTCTAGCTCGATCATTTAATAAAAAGGTTCGTCTTAGATGCTTTCAATTTGGTGACCAGGCTCTTGTTGTAAGAAGACCCATTATTACCACTCGTCGATCTGGAAGTAAGTTCTCCGCTAATGGGATGGGTCATATGTTGTACAAGAAGTATACTCAAGTGGCACCTACAAACTGGTTGACTCGGAAGGATTGCGTGTTGGCCTCATTAATGGGAATTTCATGAAAAGATACTATCCCTAAAGGAAAGAAGCATGATCCTTAAGGTACGAGCCTAAACTGCATGTTACTCCTGGCCCGTAAGAGTATAAACTGTGTACGACACAAAAAAATCACTCACCTCCCCAAAACTACGTTGTGACTTGATCCTCTTCACTGAGGTACGTAGGTGCTTAGAACCATATTCTAAGTTCAGTTGCATGAGTGTAAAAAAAAAAACCACATGTTTCCACTTGATCCTCTTCATCAATATACATAGGTGATTAGAGTTACACCCCAATTTCAATCTCATAAGTTCAGGAAAAAAAGTAGGAAAAGCAAACCATTATTTGCACATCACAATATTCCTTTTAAATGTCATAGATTGTCATTTGAGTCGACATCAATGAAATATATGTATATATTCATAAAGATTTTAGCCATGATTTGTTGTACAGGTTATATTACTGAAAGTCGTCTTTCCGATGGAAGAAAGAAATCACATCATTTCGACCTTTCTATGCCGAGATATGATTTTTTTTAAACCAGGGTCATGCGAATCTGAAATGATTACCATTTCAGCATATGAAGTTCATTTCTAAGATTCATCCAGAACAATTCTGCGAGATTTGAGCTATGAAGTTTGGACATGTTTAGACTATGAAGATTAGTTTTGATAAATCAAGTCTTTCATGACTCCGATGTTCTCACATCATGATATATCCTTTGTACTATTAAGACACAAAGCTGATAAACAATTGATTTTTGAAGCTGAAGTACAAAAGAAATAATAAATGGACAATATTAAAGCAATCAAAATGTTTATTTGCTAATAATATTAAGAACATCAACTAATCAATCAAAATGTTAAAAAGGGAAAAGGAGAGAGAACAGAAAGCTAAAAGAAAACATTAAAATAAGCTAATATAAACATAGCTTATAATTAGCTAAATCTTGAAGAGCGACCTCTAAGACCATCTTTTTCTCTTCTACATCATCTGATGCTTTGGTAGTCACTAAAGAGACATCAATGCATTTGTTGAACTCATGTTCAACTTCCAAGACTTTAGATTCAACATCTTCAACTTCTTTCTTGGTAGCATCTCGAAGAGCTTTCAACTCCTTCACCTTTTTCTTCGCTTCCTTAAGGGATTGACAAGCAACTGATAATTCTTCAGATTTCTCATTCTTTTCATGCAAGACAGGATCAAGGTGTTCCTTGGCTTTCAAATATGACTTAGATTTTTCAAATTCTTCGGCCTTATCAGCAAGAGCTGATCGCGCTTGGTCATAAGAAAAAGCAAGTTTAAAGAAAAACTCCAATAAAGTCTTCAAAGGGGAAATATCCACACCCATGGAATCTACATCTACAAGAATTATCTGAATCTCATCCTTAAGAGAAGAAGCACGGTCTGCATTAAGGTCAACAAGTTTAGAACGAATCTTAGTCCAAGCTCCTTTGACGAAATCCTTTTGAAGTTCCGAGACAACCTTTCTTCCATCAAAAACAGACTTGTATGTTACCGGTTGCTTGGGGGAACTGAAAGTCGACATTTGTTATGGTTTTGTAATGAGAAATATAAGTAACCTCTTGTCCTGCCAGAGGCCGCGAAAAAGATTTCCTTGAATTTGGACCTTCTACAGACTGAGTACTATCTTGAGGCTTTGCTTCCAACATGTTGACATTTCTTGGCTAAAAAAAAGAGATAATAATTAGTGAAGAAACTGGTACCATGGGGCGACATTAAAGTTTAAATTATTACCTCTTAATAGTTGTCAAAGTCCTTGAAAAACTAATGTTGTTGTCAGTAATCTCCGCAGCATGCAAATGATTATCTTTCGGCATTTCTAGAGGTGGTCTCACTCTCTTCCAACAACGATCGCCACGGATGCTACTACTCTCATCTTGAGATGGCCGCTTGTGAGAAGTCTGATGAGTCTGAGTTGAACATTTTTCCTTTTGGACCTTTTCATTGGAAGGTCCCTTGACCTTGTCTGGAACACCAACTCTACATTTTAAAATAGGAGATTGGTTCACAATTAAAACTTCTTCATCATTCTTTTGAAGGGCATCAATAGTCAAACCAACAACATTCACCAAAAACTGCATATGATTTTCAAGAAGGTTCACATGCACCTTTTCCCACCAGGGCTTATAATTGATGGAAAAAAATTTCTTCAAGTTAGATCCACTAGGAGGAAATGTTGCTCTTGCCCTAGATTTCGTCAATACACAAATTCGTGCAAGTCTTAATCCATCTTCTAGTGAAGCCTCACGAAAATCTTGATCTAGTAGACCAGGAGAATCTTGAAAAAAGCCAAATTGACGACTGAATATGTGAGGACTAAATGGATCAATGATAAAGACATTTCCCTCCCTTAAAGTAAGATAGTTTGAGCGAACGCTCATAAAGAAATTCAATTGATATTCTTTCTCAGTTCCATCATCATGATATTGGTGTGCATGAGGTCTATGAACAAATGTTGCATCCCAAGCAATGGTTCCTCCTCCATGTATACGCTTTCTTGCATCTTGTTTTCCAAAATACCTTGCAGCTCTTCCCCAGAAAATGTAGTCATAAGAGGATCGATTGGTCCACCAGCTAATAGGTAATGGGTTTTAAAGTAAAAATCCAACCAACCATACACATAATGAATTGGAAAACAAGTTTGGACGAGATCAAGTCGCGAACATCTCGAAATTGTGTTTAGACCTTTGTAAATGCTGGCTAAAACTGGAATCATAAGGCTAACTCTCCTACCACATGCCAAATGACATGCGTTTCTGAAGAAACCCGGACGAATAAAACCATTTGCCTTAGTAGGAAGAACAAATATACACAACCAACATGACAAAAATGCTGCCAAGTATGTTTCCTCTATCTTATGACTCTTAACTTGTAACTTATGGAACAATGCTTCTTCATCAGAAGACCACTTAAGAGACTCATCAATTACCCCAGTTGGATTGTGATATGATCTAAGACGGGCATATTTCTTTTCCTTTCTTGGCGGAGGCTGTCCATACTTTATATCTTTCTTACACCAAAATTCTACCTATTTTTCCATAGAAACATTCTGATTATCATTATTTTCTGTTTGTAGCTGATGAAAGGCGTCAAATAAATACTCACAAGATTGAGGGAGGAACCTTTTTCCATTTCCAAATGTGCTTGTGAGTTCTTCAACATTCGGCACGACCTCTTCATAGAGGCAACCTGATATGGGTAGACCACCAATCACGTATAATTCCCAAAGTGATATGGATAGTTCTCCGACTGAAGTGAGCAATGTGTTTGTAGCAGGACACCAACCTTCGAAAAAGGCATGCATGATGTTAGTGTTACGATCGTACGTAAAAAGTGAACCATACATAGCATTGTATATTTTTGCATCCTTCAAAGTCTGGCAACTCCTACTAAGTATATCTTCAGCCCACTCCCAATACCCTGGAATGTAGTGAAACTCTCCATCAAAAGTGAAAGTATCATTCCATCGAGTCTCTCCATTTATGATTCGCCGCCCCAAACATGGTAAAAAACTTGCAATATTTTTGGTACGATGATTAGGGGAGAAAAGTACCCATGTCTTGGGAGGACGACTATTATATTCTAAAGTCCAATCATCTAGACCAGGAAGTTCTCCTAGAGAAGGCCACAGAGAGGCATACTTACCCCTAATGGCTTCTCTACAAGCAATTTGGTCTCCACATCACTGTTCTTATGAGCCGATATTACAAGGTATCGTGAATTTGAAGAAGAAGATTTCAAATCTTTGAAGTGAACCATGATTCGAACTGCACAAAAAAAAAAAGGGAACAAGTGTTTTATTAGCACTTAAGTTAATAATTCAATAATCAAGGTTATAAATCTAGACAATGAGTAACTATTTCTTTAAGCGCAAATAATGCATGTCTAGATAATGTAAAGTCTTTGTTGCTTATGCAAAGTTTTAACGTCAAAGGGTGTAAATTTTTTGGTTCAAGATGATGTGATGCTTTCGGCTTAAATCATATAATCTTCGCCTTAAACGGTGTAAAGTCTTTGGCTCAGGCGATATGATGCCTTCGGCTCAAATCATGTAAGGCTTTGCCTTAGACGGTGTAAAGTCTCTGGCTCGGACAAACATGACGCCATCATCATAAAACATGTAAAGTCTTTGCCTTAGACGGTGTAAAGTCTTTGGCTCGGACAACATGATGTCATCATCTTAAAACATGTAAAGTCTTTGCCTTAGACGGTGTAAAGTCTTTGGCTCAGACGACATGATGCCCTTGGTCAAGCCATGTAAAGTCTTTGTCTTAGACGGTGTAAACTCTTTGACTCGAACAATATAATTTCTTTGACTTAGACGGTGTAAAGTCTTCCTCATAAGCAATGTACAATTATTGGCCCAAACAATGCAACACTTTTTGGCTCAAAATAGTGGCGAAAAAAATAATCCTAGTCACAAATATGGATTGACTTCTAATTAATAAGCTACTTGAATTATAGTCACGAATGTAGTGCCTATTGATTTACAGAAGTTATTAACAGACCAATAATGGTAGCGATCATATTTCAGTATCTAAGGTGAAAGCAAAAGAAGGAAAAAAAAATGAATAAAAATTGCCCTACCTATTTCACGCATCAATATTTCTTTGTCCGGATGACAAATCACGCATTTCCGAAAAAGAGAAGTATTTGGAACATGTGACTAACATAAGCAATTCATCTCTTGATGAATTAAAAGGAAATTATTTTAGTCACTTTCACATAAGTACTTTAGTACAAAGTACTGGACTGATTAAAAAAAAAGAAAAAAAGAGTTCTTTTGAAAAGTCAACAGACGTGGCTGATTGATTTATTCTTTTTATTTATTAAAAAGTTCTACTTTGTGTTTTTTAAAAAGAGTTAACTCAGGGTCGGAAGTGACAAAAGAAAAAAAGAAAAAAAAAAAGAGGTTATTCAAGAAGCTTACCAGAATAATTGATAGATCGTCTTCAAGATTTCTTGGTAAAATTATGAATGGGTTTTAAAAAAATTTAACCGCTATTTATAAAGTAGCTGGAAAGGATATTAGAGTCCTAACCCAAAACAAATTCAATATTTGATAAGTCAAATATTTTTTGGGATAAGAAGATAATATTTCTTTTCAAAGTTTAATTCTATAAGGACTCAAATTCTTTCTTTATATTTAAGATATTTAAGGTTTTAAATTTAATAAAATCTTAAATATAAATTCTTTCTTTATATTTAAGATATTTAAGGTTTTAAATTTAATAAAATCTTAAATATAATTTTTTTTTTGTTTTTTTTCGATAATCAAGTCTCCTATATGACTTCAAAATGTTAAATGTGATGCAGTAGGAAGTTGGAATAAGTTTACTTCCTACGTGGCTTACTTTTTCCCTACATAATGGAATAAGCAATTGCCACTTCGTTATTATTAGACAAATTATTTTGAAGTATCTTAAAGAAAGGGATTGATTATTATTATTTTTTTTATTTTTTTTTATTTTTTTAAAAACAATTTTCCAAGAGTACAATTATTCAAAATTCTCCTACAAATTGGAGTATACCTTCACTAAGTACTTCAAGTCTGGTCTAAAAATAAATAAATCTTGACAAGACTTGAAGTAGGGGAATTTGTAAGCATTAAGATTTTATTGGATTTAAATCCATAAATTAATTTGAATTATATTAAATTCAAGAAAATAGTTGAGGTTATGTGGTAATCCAAGTCAAATTAAATAAGCCACTAAAATCATGCCACGTGTCAATGTTATGTGGCAATCCAAGTCAAATTAAATGAGCCACTAAAATCATGCCACGTGTCAAAGTTATGTGGCAATCCAAGTCAAATTAAATAAGCCACTAAAATTATGTCACGTGTCAAAGTTATGTGGCAATCCAAGTCAAATTAAATAAGCCACTAAAATCACGCCACGTGTCAAAGTTATGTGGCAATCCAAGTCAAATTAAATGAGTCACTAGAATAACGCCATGTGTATATGTGACATGTTCTTACCAATCATATCAAAGCTTTTCACCGGAGGAATGTGATTGATCGGTTCAAACCAACCAATCAAATCACACCAGTAGACCACTCCCTAATACTATAAATAGGGGTCCTCATTATTCATAGAGGAGGAGGTTTTTCAAGAACAAGAAGCAAGAAGAGAGCTCGTGGATCAAAGGCTGCAAATTCTCTACAAGCTACAAGTTCAAGCAATCAAGTTTAAAGTTCAAGCTCAAGATCAAGAACAAAGGCAAATATCAAGATTCAAGATCAAGTTACTTGTTCATACTTATTATTCATCATAACCATACAAGTGTTTGTGACAAATAATTCACACCCAAGTTCGAAAGCTAAAGATTCAAGATCAAGCTATTCAAGACCTTGACTCTAAATCAAATTCAAGTCCTACATATTTCATATTATTTTGAAGAATCAGAGGATTATCATAGAGATTATAACACGCACTACATTTTGAAATAGAATACTACATTTTGTTACTTCTATTTTCCTGTCTTGATTATTTATTTTTCTCGGCTCGAAAATTTGTTGTTTACACATACATTTTAAAATATTTAAATTTATAGGTGCGAGTCATTTTTTTTTTTTTAATTGTTTTTATATTTTTTAATATTTTTTTTATATTTTTCGGTCATTTACGAAAAAAATAAAATTTTAGTTTTTATTGAAAATTATTTTTTCGATATTTTAAAGTCATTCGTGCAAGTAAAAAACTATTTTTTTAGGTGTTTTTGTATTTCTTTTATATATTTTTCTTGATTTTAATAATTTTTCGGATATTTACAAAAAAAAATTGTTTTTTTAAAACAATTATTTTCAATAATTTAAGTCATTGACGCAAGCCAAAAAATTTCTTAGGTGTTTTTGATATTTCTCTATATTTTTTCGGCCATTTACGGAAAAAATTAATTTTGATTATTTTTTGAACATTTACGAAAATAAATAAAATTTTGATTATTTTGTTTCAAAAAGCTATATTTTTTATATTTTAAAATCATTGGTGCGAGTCGAAAAAAATTTGAAGTTGTTTTTATATTTTTTTAAATTTTTTTGCTGATTTTTATATGTTTAAGTCATTTAGGAAAAAATATTTTTTTGATTTTTTTAAAAAAAATTGTGGTGTTTTCAAAAAATTTAGATATTTTTTTATAGTTTTATATTTTTTCAAATATTTAGGAAAAAAAAAAAAAAATCTTCTTGAAACCCATCATTTTCGATATCTTAAAAATTGAAGTGTTTTTATATTTTCTTTATGTTTTGCTTGATTTTTATATTTTTCGGGCATTTGAAATCCATTATTTTATATATTTTAAAGTCAGTGGTGCAAGCCAAATATTTTTTTTAGGTGTGTTTCATATTTGACTTGATTTTTTTAATTTTCCAAATATTTACGGGAAAAAAACAATTTTTTGCATTTTGTTAAAACAATTATTTTTGACACTTTTTGAGTCACGCATCGCTCGCACCTCACAAGGTGTCACTCAGGGGTGGAAGCTGGCCTCCCGTGCGCCCTGAGCACGCGACTGGCCTAAATGTGAGTCTACGTCGACAAACGTTTCGGCAAATGGTGGTTGAAACTCAACTCTCTTTGTTGTCGCGGCTAGAGCCCTTCGTGAGTCCATTTTTTTGTACATTTATTAAAAAAATAAAGTTTTGATCTTTTTTATGAAAATCATTATTTTCAATACTTTAAAGTCATTGGTGCAAGTCAAAAAAAAATTGAGGTGCTTTCTTATTTTAATATATTTTTCTTGGATTTTATATTTATTTTGGATATATTACGAAAAAATTAAAATTTTGAATTTTTTCTTGAAAACCATTATTTTTTATATTTTAAAGTCATTGATGCAAGTCATCTATATGAACACATTACCACATTTCTTGATAGTAATGAGGGCTATTGACGAGCTAATAGATGTCACTGATGAGTCCATAATTTGGACTCATTTAGGGCTTATTTTAAATAAAATTAGTGTCCTCAATTGCATATTTTGTCTCCATTACTGATGTAAACGCTTGAATTTCAGGTATTTGAACGTTAGAGACAACACATGGACACTATGGAGCAAAAAGGAACAAGGCAACCAAAAGAATGAAGAAAAGAAGGCCTGAGGATCGCCCAAACCATTGGGCGATTTGCCAATGGCCTCGGGCTCGCCCAACGTCAAATGCGTGTCACACCCCAACCCTAGGTGAGGCGGACAAGTGCCATATGAACACATGCATTACAAGTCACCTATGATGAGAAAGTAAACTACTACTATGCAGATGTATTTACTAATGAGAAACTTCATACACAACACATGTTGACTAGCTGAACCGATACATGTGACAAGTGAAACTATGAATTCAAATAATAGCTTTAAAATGCCTACAAAGCCTCTACTGGAATCCATGATTGTACCACTATGAAATACGCATAGTAAAGACTCGTCAAAGCCCCGAATCATCATGGAGATCACCAACAATCGTTGAGTATCATGTGCTTCTATTGGGGAGATCTACTAGTTGAGTACATGTACTTGTAGCATGAAATGCAACGTCCCCAATAAGGGACGTCAGTACGAAAGAATGTACTGAATATGTAAGGCATAATACAACCATATGTAAATGAGAGGTCAAGTGAAACCAAATGCCAATAGATAAGGATTAAAGACCACATTTGCTTATACTTGTGGAATCGTGTATGTTACATTCTTTTCTTTACTTTTCTTTGCATTATAATATTTATAAGGCATATGATACAAATGACCAGCTGATCAGCGGTAGAATAAGATGACCCATGCAAGGCATTTTAACCCCTGGGATGTTGTCCTCATAATTCCACAAATTGGGATCGGCCCATGCTAGGGTTTTGCCCCTGAGCTGCCACCCTTTTATACCAATTGGGATAGGCCCATGCTAGGCTTCGCCCCTGAGCTGCCATCCTTTTATACCAATTGGGATCGACCCATGCCAGACATTTTCCCCTGGGCTGCCACCCATAATTATACAGATTGCTTCACTTAGATTTTTTAATCTTTGAGATTGTTGTTTTGATGTTCATAACTCTTTTGAGATTGTTGTTTTGGTGGTCATAATCATTGTTAAGATTTGGAACTATGGACCAGTAGTAGAAGACATATGGATATGGACTTACGATAATAACAATGACCTGCAAAGCAAATGTGACATGAACGTGTAATACTTATGAGCTTATATGACTCAGTAAGCATTTTGACATCTCAAATTGAAGCATATATCAAGTGAAGACATTTAACATTCAGCAAAGAGATTTGAACTCTATATGATAGCCAAATACTAACTAACTAATATCAAATACAAGGTATACATAAACGTGGAACCAAGGGAGAACGTGGGCAGATTCAACTTTAGGACAGATACATATTCCAAGTAAGTACATATAAAATGTACAATAAAGCAAGTAGGGATCTTGTGAGGTAACATTATAGTCTAACACAATGAGAGTAATAACCAATAAAGGGAACATATGAACATGTGAAAAGCTGACATATATATAGATAATTGAAGCAAATTGGCATGATATGGGCAGATTGTATATCCAACATATAAACATATGTACCATGTGTAATCTAGGATCATTTTGATTTATATAAGGGAAATACGTGCCAAGGGTACTTTGACGATGAAACAAGTTTAAACCTTGCATGCTAATACTTGGTCACGTACATTTAGTAAAAAACTCATATTAGAGTACTCAATTTACTGCTCTAGGAAGTAGGAACTACAACTATGGATCAGTCACTACCAAGGGCACTTAGAAAGCTTACTTTTTGTAATGCAAGTGTTGGATTCGTGCCAAAGAAATAGGAAATCGAATAGCCTTACATACCTTGCTATACAATTCAAAATGTATGACTTAAGCTCCTTCTCTTCAGATTACTAATCTACAATAAAATAAGTTGTAAGACTGATATTAGTAGCTAATCAATCAATTTGAGCTACTTGATCTCACCCAAATAGTAACCAAGCAGTAAGAATGCAATTTATCTAGCCAGTGTTTTCTTTCCTTCCCTCAAGGCATTTGCACACACAAAATTTAGCTTGATAGTGATTGTAAACCGAGTGTTGAGCATCAGCGAAGATTGAACCTGCCAATGCAAGAGGTGGTGAAAAAGGAAATAATAAAGTGGTTGGACGCGGGAGTGATCTACCCGATTACAGATAGCAAATGGGTCAGTCTGGTACAATGCGTACCGAAAAAAGGAGGAGTAACGGTTGTCCTTAATGACAAAGGGGAGCTTGTACCTATGCGCCCTGTGATAGGATGGAGAGTTTTCATGGATTACCGGAAACTGAACTCATGGACTGAAAAGGATCATTTCCCTATGCCCTTTATGGATCAAATGCTTGACCGACTATCCGAGAGAGGGTGGTATTGCTTTTTGGATGGGTACTCTGGCTATAACAAAATCTCCATTGCTCCAGAGGATCAAGAGAAAACAACCTTCACATGCCCATATGGTACTTTCGCCTTCAAACGAATGTCATTCGGATTGTGTAATTCCCCGGCTACGTTCCAGCATTGCATGCTATCCATCTTTGCTGACATGCTGGAAGACTCAATGGAAGTATTTATGGATGATTTCTTAGTTGTGGGTGACACATTTGCAGAATGCTTAAAGCATTTAGGTTAGGTTCTCCAAAGATGTGTGGAGACCAATTTAGTCCTGAATTGGGAAAAGTGTCATTTCATGGTTAAATAAGGAATTGTGCTTGGTCACAAAGTATCACAAAAAGGGCTGGAAGTCGACAGAGCAAAAGTCAAAGTAATTGAAAAATTACCGCCACCGATTTCAATAAAGGGGGTTCGGAGTTTTCTGGGACATGCCGGATTTTATAAGAGATTCATCAAAGATTGCACTTCCTCTATGCAAACTTTTGGAAAAAGAGGTGAAATTTCACTTTGATGATGCTTGTATGGTAGCTTTTAACTGCCTAAAAGAAAAATAGATTTCCACTCCAATCATCATTAGTCCTGATTGGTCAGAGCCATTCAGAGTAATGTGCGATGCAAGCGGCATGTCATTGGGCATAGTGTTGGGAAAGAAATGAAACAAGCTCTTTCATCCCATTTACTATGCAAGCAAAACTTTAAACAATGCTCAATGTAACTACATAGTTACCGAGCAAGAGCTACTTGTAGTGGTTTGTGCGTTTGAGAAGTTTCGCGCATACTTGCTGGGAACAAAAGTAATTATTCACACTGATCATGCTGCATTGCGTTATCTAATAGCAAAGAAAGACGCCAAATCGAGACTGATAAGGTGGGTTCTTTTATTGCAAGAGTTCAATTTTGAAGTCAAAGATAGAAGGGGTTGTGAAAATCAAGTGGCAGATCACTTGCCACGATTGGAAGGAAGGGAGACTGACGAGCTGGAGGTCGACATTAAGGATGTCTTTCCTGATGAACATGTATTCGCAGTAACTCTCGCACAACCCCATTGGTATGCTGATTTTGCAAATTATTTGGTGTGTGGATTAATGTCAGATGAACTGAACTTCTACCAATAAAAGAAATTATTGTTCGATGTTAAGAAATACCTATGGGACGAGCCATATTTGTTTAGAGAGTGTGCTGACCACATCATCAGAAGATGTGTTCCAGAAGAAGAGGCTAGGGAGATCCTGCAAGCGTGTCATGCTTCGCCGCTAGGAGGGCTTCATGGTGGTGTTCGTGCTACAAAGTGGGTACTACTGGCCGTCTCTATACAAAGATGCATATGAGTTTGTTAAGAGGTGCCCGCAATGCCAAAAGCAAGGTGGTGTATCAAAAAGGCACGAGTTGCCTCTGACACCCATTTTGGAAGTGGGGCTATTTGATGTATAGGGGATTGATTTCATGGGCCTATTTGTGAGCTCATTTGGGAATAAATACATCTTGGTGGCCGTGGATTATGTGTCCAAATGGGTAGAAGTTGTCGCCCTTCCAAACAACGAGGGAAAAAGTGTCGTCCAATTCTTGAAGCGCTACATTTTTGCAAGGTTTGGGACTCTGAGAGCCATTAATAGCGATGGGGGATCTCACTTTTGTAATAAATGGTTCTCAGCTGCACTGAGTAAGTATGCGGTTAAGCATAAAGTAGCAACACCGTACCATCCCCAAACAAGTGGCCAGGTTGAAGTGTCAAACAGCGAGATCAAAAGCATTTTGGCTAAAACAGTGAATGCAAATAGAATGGATTGGTCTCGAAAGTTGGATGACGCACTATGGGCGTATCACACCGCCTACAAAACTCCAATCGATATGTCACCATATCAGTTAGTTTTTGGGAAGTCTTGCCATTTACCAGTCGAGTTGGAGCATAAAGCAATGTGGGTATTGAAGGCTCTAAATTTGGACTGGACAAAAACTTCAAAAAAAAGAGTAGAGCAGCTAAATGAGTTGGACGAATTCAGGTTTAAAGCTTACGAAAGTTCAGCTCTCTACAAGGAAAAGATGAAGAAATGGCATGATGCTAAAATACTTAAAAGGAGAGTTTAAGGTGGGAGATTGGTTGTTACTATACAACTCCCGACTGAGGTTGTTTCCCGGAAAACTCAAATCAAAATGGTCAGGACCATTTAGAGTGAAGTGAGTGTTCTCAAATGGCGCCATAGAAGTTGAAGTGAAGGAAGGACCTGCATTTAATGTGAATGGGCAGCGTTTGAAGTTGTACTTTGGTGAATGTCAAGAGATTTCTCTAATTTAAGTGGTGTACATGGAAGATGCTTGAAAGCATTTCCACGTCGTGCCATGACGTTAACTAAGGCGCTTCTTGGGAGGCAACCCAAGTTTTACTATTTTAAATAGTGTGTATTGATATTGCAGGAGTGGGTTCAATGAACAAGACAAAATACTCTTGGTGAATCGCCAAATCACTTCGGCGAGCATGATGCAGTTCGCCTTATGGCTTTCAAAAAAAGGGGGGCTGAGATACTTGAGCATTCGGCGGGACACCTTTACCAGTCGGCGAACCGCCGATTTGTTTCGGCGACTCGATTTTCCTCGTCCTTCCTAGTCAATGCATCTGAAGTTCATTATGTGAATCGCAAAATGATTTAGCGTTCTTCTATATTTTCGCCGATCTGCCTCACACATAAATGCAATCTACTGGAACAAAGGGCGATTTGACTACCATAAGGCGATTCGTCAAATCTTTCGATGACCTTTTCACTGCTTCGCCAACTGGGCATTTAGTGAAGATTTCTTGATACCCTACTTTACTTGTTTACACACTAGATTGCTTTCATATCTTGCTGTTATTTATATTAAATTTTGGTAATTGTCTGCTCTCCATCCATATTGAGGACAATGTGAACAGTTTAAGTTGGGGGTATTGGTTTGTGTAGCCTTCTTCTTGTTTGTTTAAAGGTTCTTGTTTCAAAACCCCGTACTTGTGTTGAAAGAAGTTATTCTCTTGAAAATTTGAGTATCGGTCTTGATCAATACCGATGACTTGAATAGTGTTAATAATCGAACAAACATGAATGTGCGGCTACAATGAGGACAAATGAAGTTGCATAGACAATATGTGAACTCTTTGCATCTCGTTGTGACTAGCCAGTGATCAAATCGAGTCTCTTGTGATGATCGTTGCACACTAGCAAAAGTGTGGAGTCTTGTTTGACTTTTAGTGTCAATGCCTATTGTGATGAGCCTACCTGTGAACTATGCATGATGGATCCTAGAATTTGCCCCATTGGTCCTGTCAACTAAGTGATGTTATCTCTTGATATGATCTTAGGCAACTTCGAAGAGTGTGAGCCAATTTGACATATACCTCTTTGGTGACCTACCTTGTAAGTGTGTGAACCACTTTTGAACACCCCTTGAACCTTACCTTTCTTTGGAAGAAACTTGATGAAACCAATGACCTTTCTTTATCCATCACCCATAATCCTCATGACGTTGTGGTTAGAATAGCCAACTTAGGCCAAAAGCCTAAGTTGGGAGTGTGCTGAAAAGATAAGGTAAATCAAGAAGTGCAATAAAGTACCTTCTACCCAAATGGAACCCCTCCATACAACAAAAAAAACAAAAAAAAAGAATGAAGAAGTTGTGAAATAAAGTTATGAAAATACAAAGAAAATGGGGTTTCCAACTATCCATGGGAAGTGAATAATGGGACTACTTGTGAGCACAAACGAGAATGGTGAAGGAAAGGAAAGGAAGTGTTGTTCACACCGCATTTCATGAGGACTATAACCATTGATCCTAAATTACCATACCTTTGCATGCAGCCCCATTACAAGTTGTAAAAAGACCTTTTTGATCTTGAGTGAGCTGAAATAAGTGTTGATTGGAAAATACGGGTAAACCTATGGGTGAAATCGTGCATTGTATTCATCTTTGTGAGTGTGAGCGTTGCAGTTGATTCCGAAACTTTAAATTGTGAACCATTATGTGTGAATATGGAATCATTCTTTGTGTGAGGGCATTTGAACACTTTAGTTGAGCTTGAACTTGCATTTGAAGCAAGTATTGTGAGCTTGAGTTTCTTTGATATTGGTGAGTCGCAACTTGAAACTTTGAGTGCACATTTGATCTTTGCATGAGTAAATTCAATCTTGATTGTGTGCATTCATGATTGAGTCTTGTGTAGCACTGTTCGAGATATCCTTTCTGAACTGCTGAACTTGAGTGTGCTCAACGACAAGCAAATGCTTAAGTTGGGGTGTTGATGAGTTCATAATTTGGACTAATTTAGGGCATGTTTTAAAAAAAATTAGTGTCCTCAATTGCATATTTTGTCTCCATAACTGATGTAAATTCTTGAATTTCAGGTATTTGAACATTAGAGACAACACATGGACACTATGGAGCAAAAAGGAACAAGGCAACCAAAAGAATGAAGAAAAGAAGGCCTGAGGATCGCCCAAACCATTGGGCGATTAAACAATGTCCTTGGGCTCCCCAACATCAAATGTGCCAAGTGTTGAAGGAGGTAACCACGTTGGCTATGGGAAAGTTTAGTCGGCAAATCGCCGAATTACCTTGATACTGATATACCGTGAGTTTACGGTATTTCTAATACATTTCACTTACAAGTTGTGTGTGTCTAGGGCCTTTTTGTATTGATTTTTATGTGTTTTTATCATATTTTGCAGGAAAGATGTTCAGGCGCGGAAGTAAAGAGACA
>JAJONZ010024972.1:0-12748 GCA_029582445.1 Solanum paucissectum | reverse complement strand
GGACTTCGACTGGGGCAACACCTTATCTTTTGGTCTATGGAACAGAAGCAGTGTTACCAATGGAAGTTGAGATACCATCTCTGAGGATCATCCAAGAAACTGAGTTAAGTGATGCCAAGTGGATGCAAAATCGGTATGAACAATTGATGCTCATTGATGAAAAAAAATGAATGCAGTTTGTCACGGGAAACTTTATCAACATAGGATGGCCAAAGCTTTCAACAAGAAAGTAAGATTGAGGCAGTTTGAACCGGGACAATTGGTGTTGAAGCGAATACTCCCACACCAAGATGAAGCTAAGGGAAAGTTTGCACCTAATTGGCAAGGACCTTACATCGTTCACCGAGTACTGACTGGAGGAGCTTTGATTCTAGCAGAAATGGATGGTAAGATATGGCCAAAAGCTATCAATGCAGATGCGGTTAAGAGATACTACATCTAGAGGTTTCTATTTCATTTTCTTGTAATCTTTTTATCATGTATTGGAACTACGTCTTGACCTGATTCCCATGGCGGAATACGTAGGAAATCCACATCGGATTTGGTCTTTTAGTAGGTTTTGCAAAATTTTATTTCTATGTAACGAACTACGTACGGCCTGATTCCTTTGGATACGTAGGCAACCCGAGGAGGATTCGGCCCGCTTATTTCAATTTTAATTGTATCCTTAGGTTATGTTTTGCTTGGTGCCTTGATAGAATAGTGTGCATCCTTTAAGAGGTTCAGTATCATTGTGACCAAAGGACGACGTATCTCTCTCGCAAAAAACTGGGACAATTGTTAAGGGCATCTTTGCAGAAGATATCAAGATATTTGGAGAGTATGGGGTCAATCGAATCATCCAATAAAAGAAAGACTTCAGATAAAGGACGTTCGCTTTGTTTCATGACATGTCATAATTTGAAGTTCGACAAATTCTTTATTACTATATATACATAATTTTAACTTATTTTCAAATATGATTTTCAATCAAAAGTTTTCTTTTTATTTATTTTCTTGTTATTCATTTAACCAAGATTTAAAACAGACGGAGGTTATGAGTCCAAGCAAAGCTGGAAGAAACAAGTATGAAGAGCCAGACCTTCAAAGTCAACGCGAATCAACCTCCCCAAAAACTTATAATTTTTCTTTGAGTGCAGGTTTGTCAGGATTAATAGAAGCTGAGAAGTCAATAACATCTATAGCATCGAAAGGACTATATGTCGAGTGGTTTGAATTACTTACTTATAAATTTAGGATTCGAAAACTTATAAGTAAGGCTTTATAAATTTTCAAATGTGTTGATAGCAGATATTATTTAATAAAACATTGCACATGATTTTGCTCTACATAAATGCCTTTAAATGCACTGCACAAATGCTTTCAGATATTTTCAAGCGGACTGCACATTTGCTTCGAGATATATTTCAAAAGCACCACACAAATGCTTTCAGATTTTTCGCATGCATGCTTTCAAATACTTTATACGCACTGCACAAATGCTTTCAGATTTTTTCAAATGCACCGCACAAATGCTTCGCACATATGCATATTTCCAAACGCACTACACAAATGCCTTCAATTATTTTCAAACGCATTGCACAAATGCTTCTAAATATTTTCAAATGCTTTATATTTCGCACAAATGCATATTTTCAAATGCACAAATACTTTCAAGTATTTAAAAAGGAATCCCACATTGCTTTATCGCTTTTCTAATGCATTGCATAAATGTTTTCAGTTGATTGCACATATGTTTCCAAATATACTGCACAAATGCTTTACCAGTCTGCATTGCTTTCAAAGACCTCCTTTTCACAAATCACCTGGCTTAAAATTTCTCATTTTTGAATCATTTGGCTAAAAGCCTCATATACATAATTTATTTGTTAAGGCCTCATTTTCATAAATTCACACCCAGGAGGTGTTAATTCCATATGTTTATCGCACCATGCTTTATGTTTAATATTATTAACTATTTTGTCAAGTTTGAGTTCTGTAGGAGCTTTAGCACAACGTGGAACTTTATCTAAGCAGTGAACTGGGGCAATTTGTTGAGAAAGTTCAGTTTTCCAACAAAGGTCAAAGGTCTACCTCGAACTCTACTCGACTCCAATCTTGAATACTCTCCTAGATCACAATATCAGTAACATCATAATTCAATACTGGGCAACTTTTTAAGCTTGCGATTACTTTGTTTTCAAATTCCTATAACTCATCAGTTATCCAATGATCATATTGTCGGATACTCTCCCAAGGTCGTATTTCTTGGTCGGGACAAAATTTGCTTCTACGTCAACTTCTTTGCCCAAAAACTCCTACATCGTCACTGGTCAAAGAGGGACAAGCTGTTGACACCCAATTTCGACCCTCCTTTCTTCTAATTCATTTTTTTCGAGCTTCTAATTTAATAACGAATCAAATTATCCTTTTTCGTAACTATTTTTACTACTATGAATTTTTATCCACTAAAATTATATATTTTATTATCGAAATGACTATTATCACTTTTACACCTCTTTTCTTAAATAATCAATTGTCGTCATCTTATTTCTAGTTTCCTATTTATTAAATTAATTATAACTCAATATTTTGTATATATAATTTATATTAGCGATATTTTTATTATGTAAATTTTTAGTTGTTATCAAATCATAATACATATTTTATTAATTATCAAGTTAGAAGCCAAAATACGATCTAAAAGAAGAAGGAAAAGGCTCATAATTCAAGCCAACATCTCAGCCCATCTTGTTACACTAAAATCCATCTGAAAATAGACCAAAAATCGGCCCAAACCTTCTAAAATAAAACCAAAATGTAGCAGCCCAACTCCCCAATTGAATAGACCCATTTCACTTAACATCTCAATTCAGCCCTAAACCTAACACTAAACTCACCAACCGCACCCTCTTCTCCTCTCTTCTATTTTGAGAACGACTCCAAGCTTTGTCATTCATGGACAGAGTTTGTTCTTCCATTTTTGTGCTACTAACTTCTCATTCACGTGGAACCTGCCAAAGCTTCAAACGTTCGAATTTGAAATATCATTTTGACCAAATTCAAGTGTATTTCCCGCTCAAGTTGTTAACCCTAGAAAATCTGCCTATAAATATGAACGTTTGGAACTTGTTTAAGCAAGTTTTTCAGCCGCACCATCTCTTATAGCTCACTTATCTTATCTATCTAAGAAAAAATCAATTCTCTCGTATTCCATATTTACATCTCTTCCTCTCTGCTTTGATTTGGAGTTGCAACAACTTTTTTTTATTTCGACCATTCGTGGACATCCGAGGTAGCGAGTAGTCGAGGCCGACGCCCTAGTTCACTGCCCCGAAGAAGGTCAGTATACATCTCTTTTTGTTTTTCTACTGTAGTGTGTAATTTGTTTTGAGTATTTTCGTCATCCCTCTGTTCTAATGTTTAGTCTCCGTTTATCCATTTGATTATTTTTTATTAGGAATCACTTAAAGCTAACATGCTATGGATACATTTCTTATAAAAACTTTATTGATTTGTTTATTCACTGAACATGTTATTACCCCTGCATTAGTTTTTTTTTTAATTTTAGAGTTCGTTAGAATTTGCTTTACTCGTTTTTAGTATTAAATTTTATATGCAAAGTTTTAAAATTTAAGAAAGTTAGAGTATATGGAAATGCTAAAGCTATTTTTTATATCCCTATTTTGCTCCTATATTTTGAAGTCATGGCTGCTGTATTTTAATACCTAACTCAAAATGGAATATTCTCAATAAATGGATGTTATGTGGTACATAGCGACTCTATTCTCCTTAATTGAAACAATGATATTAAAGAGGCATAAAAGATATATTTTTCTTCTTATAGATTAAAAAATAAGGAACACTACTATAGGATGTTTTGTAAGTAAGTGATTTCAAGATTAGTTCGGCCTCAAATATTATACTTGGTGGCATATTTGTATTTGGAGACTGCATGAGATATTGGGTTACTGTCCTAGCATGCCCATGAATCTATTGGTTAAAGGAATTCTCTTTTCTTTCCATCAATATATAGTCATTAAATAATGTTAGTTAAATGTTATAATTTACTTCAATTTGTTTTTATGCTTATTGTTAAGGTGTTGTTATTGGGTTTGAATAATTAAAATGTATCATCTAATAGTTATTTTCCTTTCTAATTCTTATATTCTCCATTTTCGCATGTACACCTTGGAGCAAAATTGAGTCTTGATTCAAGACTCTAGTAAATTTTCAAGTCTTATAGACTTGACGTTATCCTCATATCCACACATGGAGTGTTCACTACATCTTTGACCATTCAAAATTGCAAGCAAAACAAGTGGTCCTATTTTGGAGTTACTTATGGCGACTTACATTTTGCATTAGTTGTTTACGTGTTTTTCTTTACATGTTATACTTGCTTGTGTGATTTAGATATTTCTAGTTTGGATTCATAATAGTTGATTTAATATAGATGTTTGGATTTGGGTACCTTTAGTTAGAAACAAACATTTATAGTTACTTTGGCTTTTATAAACTTCATTTGGCAAATTCTTTTTTAAAAAACACTTCTTTTGCACCATTTTTTTTAAAACTCATTAATTTATTAAGTTTTGTTCAAACTTGGTAATGCCTTTCAACAAAGAAAATATTTTATTCTAAACTCTTATTTTTTCTTTAAAAATAATAAATAAAATAATAATTCTAAAGGAAGCACTTTTTCAATCAATGAGCTAATATTTAGCACTCATTTTCTTCCTTTTAAAATTAATTAACCTAAATTTGGTCGGTAATCGTATTTTTAACGAATTTTAAAGGATGCCTTACACCTTCCCTTTAGGATAAATTAGAACTCTTACCTAGAATCACATAAGTTAGTAGACCTTAATTGAAGTCAATTTGAGTATTACTTAGTTAATAATTTAGGTATCCTAATTACCTTAAAAATAATTAGGTGGCGACTTCTTGAGTTAATTAATTTGGAAATCACCAATATGTTGTACACCGTTTGGACCTCGAGTTAAAATGGGGTATAACACCTGGTTGTCCCCACCAACTACCCTCGGAGGTTGCAACTCAACTCCATCACCTAGATTGCCTCTGATAGGATTAACTTGAACTCCTTGATTGTTCATTCTTGGCAAAGTTCGGTTCAACTCTGGATTGTAAGGAGTAAGTGGTTCACCCTGGCTCCGTGTACTTGGCATACACTAGAGTCAGAACCTGAGAGAGACAAAAATAAAAAGAAAAAGAAAACTAAAAATTAGGAAATATTTTACTAAAGTTCAATAATGTAGTTAAAATTAATCTAAAAGCCAAATTTTCTCCGGCAGCGGCGCCAAAATTTGATATGCTCAAATTACACCTCCCTAAAGAAGCATAAGCGATCGTTATCAAGTAAAGAGCCCAACTTGTAGGTTGGAGTCGATCCCACGAGGAAAATGGTTTAGACTTAACTTTAACTAACAATCATATTTGTTTAGTCAAATTACTTCCAGAAACAAGAAATTAAAGGGGGGATTTGTGAAACAAATTGTAAGAACTCAGTAAGTAATTAGTAAACAAAAGTCAATTTTGGTTGTTATCAAGATGAGAGAATAAACTAGGGTATATGTGTTCCCCACAAGCTCATAACGCAGTAATCCTAGTAATAGCAATCCTTTTCTATTGTACTACATGCAAAGTGATAAGCTACGTATCTCTAAATCCTTGGTCCGGCATCTAGAGAATTTCACCTCGCACCTTGGTCTGGCTTCGTGTGTATAATTTACTAACCCTTGCCTTTACCTCATATTAGACATCACATCGATGTTTGACTTAGTTATTACTTTGCACCAATCGACACTAGACTATTAGATAGTATCACACTAAATCTATGTTGATAATTATTTTCTTGTTGATTACCTCCTTGGTCCGGCAAGTAGCAACAAGGAGAGTTCTAACGTTGCGCACCGTTAAAAAGACTTTTAAACAAAATAATTATTAATGCATGCAAAATACTATTCAAGAATTGCTTATTTACTATTCATACTTTGTTAATTGCTCATGGTTCCCACAACCCTAGTTGTGGAGTTTAGTTACCCATAATCATATGAACACAACTCATTGTTTTAGATGAATGAATTATGAAGTTACGTAATTGAGAATAACAAACCTAGAATTTTCACCTTGAATTGCAAACTAAAGATCACCAAAACGTGCTTAGAAAACTAAGAATTGCTAAAGTTGCAACTTTTCTCGCAAGTCAAAAACTAGAATAAGAATAATAAAGTCTAACCCCCAAAAATGAGGTTTACATGCCCTATTTATAGAAAACAAGTCCTAAATTAAAAGGGAAACAAAATAAGGAAAGTTTGTTCAGGCATGCATCTTCACTCCACGAGACTTACTCACGGACCGTCAATGGATCTACGGTCTGTGAGTCCCATCCGTGAGCCAGGACTTGGAAAATATTTCAGCTTCCAAAAATCAGCTTCTCTGAAGCAAACGAAGGAACACCAGTATGAACCGTAGATCAATCTACGATCCATTAATCCCTCTCTGTAGCTCCATACTTAGAATTCTCCAAAAATTAGGTACTGGAACCCTCGCAGTCACATTCTACGGTTCAGTAGTACGGTCCGTAGATCAATGGCCACCGTGGTTCCACACTTAGTCAGATTTCCCTGATTTGTCTTCCATTCCTTGCCTGCTGATCTATGATTACCATCTACGGAGAGTCAATGGACCTACGGTCCGTAGATTATCTCCATAGATGCCTTTTTCTGCATTTCTTTCAGCTGTCTCTTTACTTCCGCGCCTAAACATCTTTCCTGCAAAATATGATAAAAACACTTAAAAACCAATACAAAAAGGCCCTAGACACACACAACTCTTAAGTGAAATGTATTAAAAATATCATAAACTCACGGTATATCATAAGGCTGTGCTTGATACTATCACTGGAGAATTATATGGTGAGTGCACTTTTGAGGAGATTGCTAAGAAACTGGAGAACATTTCTCAAAATAATAAAGAATGGAGCACTCGAAAGTCAGACACCGGAAGAAGCTCATTTGTAGTTCAAGCTGCGCCTAATCAATCTGTTGATGACATTCGTGAGGAGATGTCCCAGATGAGGAAAAAAATTGGGTTGGTGTTGAAGCATGTGAGCGGAGACGCACAAAAGGTATATGCGGTAAACTACTTGACTAGAACTCCACCACCACCGGTTCAGGAATGCTACTATGAGGAGGATGCTTATTTGGTGAATGATCAGGCAGGGGTATTCCAAACCAATGCCCAAGGATGCAACTCGAATAATTGGCGCCAAGGTCAAGGAAACCAAGGTCGGAACTATGAAAACTATAACAGAGAAGAAAACTATGTCCGGGATGGGAACTACAATCGTGACAACAACTACAACTGAAATAACTATGGTAATAGGAATGAGAGAATTGGGCCCTACGTTCCTCCTAGGAACAGGGAATCTAGTAATAGAGAAGTTGGGGGTAGTATGTCGTGCGTTAAGGATATGATGCAAAAGATGAAGAAGAAGTTTGACACTACTAATTAGAATGTGAGGGAGATGCACACTGAGTTGTCCAGGATTGTCCAGAAAGTTGATGCCCATGTAGTGTTGATAAAACAACTTGAGCAGCAGTTTAGTCAATTGTCTGCTACTGTGAATGCACGCCAAATAGGCACACTTCCCAGCAACACCATCCAGAATCTTAAGAATGATGGGCATTGTATGGCAATCACGACTTGCGGAGGAAAGCAGAATATTGAACCCCCCATGCCATTTGATATGGAAAGAGTGGTAGAAACCAATGATGATGAGATTGAGGTCACTGGAGAGTCTAAAATTACTATAAAGAAGGAATCAGAGGCAACCCAAAAGGTTGTCCCCATGCCTAGACCTCCGCCTCCCTTCCCACAGAGGTTAGTGCAAAGATCGAAGAAGGAAAATACCACAGGTTTATAACTATGTTGAAACATCTTTCCATCAATCTCCCATTGATAGAAGCTTCGGAGCAAATGCCTCTGGGTATGCAAAGTTCATGAAGGACCTGGTAACCAAAAAGAGGGTTGTCAGTTATGAGAATGATGAGAGGTTGCAACATTGTAGTGTCATTTCTACGAGGTCATTGGTGCAAATAAAGAAGATCCTGGAGCTTTCACTATTTCTTGCACCATCGGTAAGATGCACTTTACGAAGGCCTTATGTGATTTAAGAGCAAGCATTAATCTGTTGCCATTGTCTATCTACAAGAAGTTGGGTTTAGGGGCTCCAAAACCAACTGCTATGTGACTACTCATGGCCGATACAATAGTGAAGAAGCCCATTGGTGCTCTCCAAGATGTCCTTGTAAAGGTGGGGTCATTCATCTTTCCAGTGGACTTTGTGAACTTGATTGCGAAGTTGACTTTAAGGTCCCCGTCATCTTATGGAGACCATTGCTTGCTACTGGGTGTGCCTTAGTCGATATGGAGAGAGGGCATATGAAGTTTCGACAGAATAAAGAGGAGGTGACCTTTAACGTCTATAAGTCTATGAAGTAGGAAACTGATCTTAAATCGGTATTTGTGGTGAGTCACACTTTCAGAAAAGGTGCTGAAGTGTTTAGTTAGGAGAAGTTAGGTGCAACCTTGTACATGGAGAAAAAGCAACATGCTCAAAAGAGAGAAAAGTGCAAACTAGCTCCTGGTGATCTGGTGTTGTTGTATAAATCAAGGTTTTGCTGGTTTCCTGGTAGATTCAAGTCCCAGTGGACAGGACCATTTAGAGTGACCCAAGTGTCCCCACATGGAGTGGTTGAGCTAGAGAAAAGGAGTGGGACAAGGTTCAAAGCCGACCATCGGAGGATAAAAAGCTACATAGGAAATTCAGAGAGTGTAAATGCAGTGATAGAGGCATGGCACCTTGATGAAGTCTAAGTAATCAAGGTGTCTGCATCGTGCCGCGAAGTTAAATCAAGCGCTGCTTGGGAGGCAACCCAAGATGTACAATCTAGCCAACTATAGGTTTCTCTTTTCGATTTAGCAGTTTTCTTATTTTATTTTAATTTTTGTAACTCTTTAGATAGGTGTTTTATTTTTGTATTAGTGTTGGCTAGATATAGAATAGGGTCCGTGTCTAAAAAGTGTCCAGAAAATGCAAAAAGAAAGTCCTAATGGTTATTATGTGTGAAGGTGCGAAAGGCAAAATCTACGGAAAAATAGTTGTGCAGTGGTCTACGCACCCCATCAATAGTCCATGGGTCCATTTACGGACTGTGAATGGCGTCTGTAGACCCCAGGTAAGTTTTCTAAAGATTCTAAGTGAAGGGTTGGCCCGTCTAGCTTTGTGAGCACTACTGATAGTGCGGTGAGAATTGATGCTAGCAATACTAAGGGTGCTGAGATGGTAGGTGTTGGCACTACTGATGGTGACCCAAGTGTTGATCTAGCGGGCTCCGGGAAACCGGACCCACCCGCTTGTTAATAGGTAGTCGGCGCTATGCGCCACAAGTTTTCTTCACCCGATCTTTTATTCTTTACTTTTTGTGCATTGGGGACAATTGCACTCTATTTTGTTGGGGGTGGGGTAAATGGATTTGTGAGTGATAGGGTGAACTCTGAGTAACCCAACTCATAATCCTCTCTCGGAGTTTTCTTGCCTTTGTTCTTTTCCCCCAAGAGACTGCTTTAATTTGTGTTGAACCGGCATGTTTAGGAAAGTATGTGTAGGATTAAGTAGAAAAATGAAAGCATGATGGCATAAAAAGCATGAGAAAAATGATCCACGTCCAAAACTATTGAGTTGTGCTGGATATGTAGTCTTGATGAGTTGAATGTGTTGGATCTCAATGTGACATGATAAGAACCGATTTGATCTCATGACTTAAGCTAAAACTTGAATTGGGTGATACGATAATCTGATAATGAAAAAATGTGCCAAGAGTGTGTGAGAAAAGTTGAATGTTCAGACAGTTTGTGCCAATCTAGAACTTACCCCGTTGGTCCTGCTAAGATGATCTAGGCTATAAGTTGGGAAGTGATCATAGGCCCTTGTTCAAATTAGTCCACATAAGCCTAAAATGATCCAACCAAATGCAATCAACGTTCCATTTGATCCAAATGTTTGAGCCTAAAATAGACCATTTCTTTTGATTCACCTAACTCACCTTCCCTAAAATAATTGTTTTGGCCCCGGTCCCTCCTTGGACATGTGCACCTTGACTTAGGCCAAAAGTCTAAGTTGAGGGTGGCTAATGCAAAAACTGACCTCAATCTTGGCCCTGGTCCGACATTGGATATTGTGCACCTCAACTAATGGAAAATCCATACGTTGAGGGTGGCTATGAAAGAGGAAATCAAAAGAAAAAAATGGTATGAAAAGAGTTTGGTGGTGAAAAGAGAAAAAGAAAAGAGAGAAGAGGATGTGATTTTGTGCAAAAAAACAAAAAGATGGTAAATAAAGTGCTGAAAAAAAGTGAAAAATAAGAGCCTTAAAGTCAAAAAGAGTCACATCCATGTTGAAAGGAGTCAAGGGAAAGAAACTGAAATGCAAGGATGTCGAAAATAGGTTGAGAAAAGAAGTAAACAGCCAATGCAATGTCAAGGAGGGCAGAAAGTCACTAAAAAGTACCCAAATGTACCACACCTGACCCTGAGCCTACGTTACAAGCTAAGAAAGACCTATAGTGATCCTAACAACTAGTTTGGAGAGTCTAAGAAGTGAAAATAAGGTCAAGCATATGGTATTGAGCACTAACTGTACTTGAAATCACTTCTGAGAGTGAGTGTTGAATGAATCCTAAAACTCTAAATTCATATCTTCTATGTGAAAAGGATTTCGTTTGAAGTGAGGGCACTAGTTACATTCTCGGAGAGTTGGTACCTTGGTGATTGTGAAAAAGTGTATGTCGTGTGTCTATTGGTCGATCTTTGTCATATCTTGATCCGCATGAGTTAGATTGATTGAGTCTAAGAGAAAAGATTTGCGCTAGAAAAAGGGAGTCGGGATAGAAAGCCATGTGATTGCTTGAGTTTGAATGTCTGCTTCCACACAAGTGTCGTTTAGAGTCTTAGTGCGTTACTTGAGGACAAACAACGAATTTAAGTTGAGGGTGTTGATATACCGTGAGTTTACAATATTTTTAATACAGTTCACTTAAGAGTTGTGTGTGTCTAGGGCCATTTTGTATTAGAACTAATGTTTATTGTGCTAAATCTGCAGGAAATAGGTTTGGATGAGGTCGAGAGATATGACAGCTGAATTTCTGCAGAAGGAGCCACCCACGAACGTGACCTACGGACCGTAGGTCCAGTCACGGTCTGTCGTGGGTAGGTGTGAATTGATCATCAGAGAAGCCTGACCAAGGGTCGACCCACGGGCCGTCCTGCACGTCCGGTGTTTGTATCAGAGATTTGGAGTTCCAGTACCTGATGAAAAGTTCTAAGTGTGGAGCCACAGAAGGGGAACCACAGACTGTAGGTCAACCTACGGTCCATACTGCACGTCCGTCATTTGTGTCAGAAAGTTGAAGGTTCCAGCTATTTGTGGAAAAGTCTAAGTATGGACCTACGGAAGGGACCTACGAACTGTAGGTCGATCCACGGTCTGTAGGTCACTCTCGTGAATCAAAGCCGCGTCCAGAAAGTTTATTTCCTTATATCGTTTCCTTTTTGTTTAGGACATGTTTTTCTATATATAGGGCATGTAAACCTCATTTTTTGGGGGTTAGACAATATTATATTATTCTTGTTCTTGGTATGTTCTTGTGAATTAACTTGCAAACTTTAGAAATTTGATTTTCTAATTTTGGTGTATAAAGATTCTTGCTTTGAATTTCATTGAAGATTACGGGTTTCTTCTACTCAATACGTAAGTTCATGAATTCTTCTTCTCAAAATATGAATTGTGTTCTTTCAAGCATGAGTAACTAAATCCACAACTAGGGTTGTGGGAACCATGAGCAATTAACAATGTATGAATAATAACTAAGTATTTTTTTACTAGTGTTGATGCATGTATTGGTAATTCTTTCTTTTGGAAGTCTTTTTAACGAGTGTACGAGTTAGAACTCGCCTTGTTGCTACTTTCCGAACCAAGGAGGTAGTTAATAAGAAAAGAATTATCAACAGAGATTTAGTGTGATACTATCTAATAGTCTAATGTCAATTGGTGTGAGGGTGAAAACTAAGTCATACATTGATGTGATGTCTAATCTGAGGTAACGGTAAGGGTTAGTAAACTATACACACGTAGCCGGACCAATGTGCGGGGTGAAATTCCCTATTTGGAGGACCAATCACCTAGGGATACCTAACTTACCACTTTTCATGTGATACACTAGGAAATGATTACTATTATTAGGATTACCGCGTTAAGAGCTCATGGGAACACATACGCCCTATTTTCTCTCTCCTATTGATAACAACAAAGTTTGAATCCTGCTCACCTGTTACTTAAACAACAATCAGTTATTTGTTTCATAAATCCCCCCCTTTAATTACTTGTTTTGAGAAATAGTTTGACTAAAAGGAAATAATCGTTAGTTAAGTTTAAGACTAAACCATATTCCTCGTGGGATCGACCCCAACCTACAAGTTGGATTCTTTACTTGATAACGATCGCTTATGCTTCTTTAGGGAGGTGTAATTTGAGCATATCAGTGATTCACTCTGGGGTGCTCTTGTCTTGTTTGTTAAGAAAAAGGATGGTAGTATGAGAATGTGTATAGACTATCGTCAATTGAATAGGGTCACCATTCAAAATAAGTATGCATTGCCTCAGATAGATGATCTTTTTGACCAATTG
>JAJONZ010024971.1:0-23310 GCA_029582445.1 Solanum paucissectum | reverse complement strand
TATTAAACCTATTTTATAAGACATATATAGGTCGTACCTTGTATTGCATCCCTTTTAAACTAACTAATTAACTAATCATTGATTTTTAAAGCAAATAAATAAATAAGTTTTCCAAATCATAATTTCCTAAATTGAGTTTAAGGACTATCTTCGGATAGGCTCTGAGGGATGCTTAATACCTTCCCCTCGAGTAACCAAAACCCTTACTCAGAATCTCACTGGTTTCGCAAATCAAAACAGAGTTTATATTTACATACATAAAAAATGGTTTTCCTAATGTTTTCCTTAAAATTTAGGTGGCGACTCTAAAACAAACAAAACAATTTTTTCCAAAAATCAGAGTGTCAGCCATATTATGTTGTGAACTGTTTCGACCTGTTCGAAATAGGGTGCGACACTCACCTAATTGAATACATGAGCTATTTTATGAGTTGTGTTGAATGAAGGGTAAGATACTCCTTCACACATATAAATACAATTCTAGACTAAATATGTAAATTTTGGTAAAGTTATGCTTAGCACCGTGTGGATATGGAATGTGAGGTAGAGGCTCTCCCATCAATACAATAGGCAGGGTCATCTAAAGTAACCTCATGAGATGGAAGCTCCCCCATCAATGCAATAGGTTTGGGGTTTCTAGAAGCAATCTCACTATCCCATAACTATGTGCCCATGTAGGTCTTTAGCTAGTGGATCCACCTAAAAGCTAATACATTTAGTTCTACCTTAGGAAAGTAGGACATCTCTTTTCGGTGTGGGACATGACACCGGATTCCATGTAGCTCAAGTCTATGTCGGTTAAGGCTATTTCCCTACATGATCAAGAACAAGAATATGAACTTTGAACTAGAACATGAGTTATGTACTATGGTTCCTCAAGAGGTTATACTTAGTATGAATGGGGGTATGGAACTTCATTCATGCCTTTCACAAGTAGGCTTTGAGAGTTATTGTGGTATGTTCTTTTATGACATGATGCTTTATGAGTTAAGGCATGTTTTACATGAACCATGAACATAAACATGAATTATACTTATGATTTCTTAATGAGCTTTACTTAGTGTGAGTGGGGGTATGGGACTTCACTTATACATTGAACAAGTAGACTTATAAAGGGGTTATAGTGTGGTTTCCTTATGCTATGAAGCTATATGAATTCATGCATGTATAATATGGTTTGTTACCAAGTGTGACTTTACTTGCTACAAGCTATGAACCTGAATGATTTCTTGTCTATGAGTGTTGACTATGTAATTACACTATTGTGCATGATGATTCTTAAAGTTAATAATAAGCATGGGTTCAACTAAATTGTCGCTTTTTGCATGTTTTAAGAATTTTTATGCATGGCTTCCATACTTAGTACAATTTTTGTGCTAACCCATATTTTCTACATTTTCTATAAGTGTAGGTTCCGGTCGTTGAGGCATACTTCCCCTTTTGAGTAGAGCTTGGATTGACTATTCTCCACACTTGGTGAGTCCTCATGGTTCGAGGATAAGACTTATTCGTTTCTAGTTTCCTTCGTACTTTCTCTTTTGAGACTATGTTGTAAAGGGTTGTGACCCTTATTGATTCTCAAATGTATTAAATGGTTTATAGAGAATGTCTAGACTTCTAAATTGGTTTTATGAAAAATACTTCGATTGTAAAAGTTTAAGTTCCACATCATTTCTATTACTTATGTTTATAATTATGGTAAGGGCTTGTATGAGACCCCTTCGAGGTCAAGTACGCCGTGTTACATCTAGGGGGAACCTCTGTGTCGTGACAAATACATGCAAGGTTAATCCCATAGGTTTGCCTATATTTTTCAATCATCACGCAACCTACTTTATGCAAGATCTCAACGGTCTTTTCAGGCTTGTAATGGGGTTGAGGTTAAAGGTATGGTTAATTTGGCTAAGTGAATTCACCTTTTCAAAGCATTGTTGTACATATCTTCACCTCCTCTCAAGTTCTTTTCATTCTTTTCGCTTAGAGACTCAAACCTCAACAAAAAATTCTCAATTTATTGGACACCCCTTTAATATAATCAAACTTTCTTTTTCATTTCAATTTTCAAGCTTTTGCTCACTTTTTTTTAATATAAAGAGGGGTTCCTTCTTTTTGCTACAAACCTCAAAGTTCATTCTCACTCTTCTTTCTTCTTTTTCAGTTGGCTTTCTTTTCTCCTTCCTTTCCACACCCGCAACATAGGCTTTTGGCCTACGTTGTCTATTCAAACAAAACAATGCTTCGAAAAGGATTTATGGGTGAGAGGTTACAGAAATATTTGGCTCAAGAGGTTTCAATAAGGTTGACAACAAACGGTTTAGGCTCAAGTGGTTCCAAGATGGTTGCACACCCTCACAAGGTAGTCACAAAATGTATGAATATATGAGTTCCCTCTCACCAAGGCTAGACAATAAGACTAGGAAAACAAATTCTAGGAATCAACAAGCATGATTTCAAGTAGGACCTCATCACACATGACACTTCAAACACAATCATTTAGCACTACTCTACATAATGAAGAAGCTTTTCTGCGATGTTCATTGCAAGGCTCACATCAATACGTAGTTAGTCAACACAATAATAAAAAATATCATTCAGAAGTAAAGACACATCGATTTCTTCTTGGAACATCAACACAAACATATTTCTCATCATGAGTACCATCAAAGACTTCGATATTGGACACAATCAATCCTCAACAATGAAAACACATGTATTTTCAATCATTTCAAAACTCCAAAATCATGGGGCAATGGCTAAGGAGACAAAATAAAATCAAACCCATCAACTATCATAAAACCAAATATGATAAAGAAAACCAAAATACTACAACATCTCATAATAAAACTAACGTAACAACAAAATACAATCCAAAAAGGGGAATGTAAACACACTGACAAAATTCTCATTTGGGTACGTTTGCCAAAAATGTTTACCAAGTTCAAACTTAGGAAAAATACATAAAAGCTAAAGCATCTAATGGCACAAACTCGAATTGAAAGGCTCGGGAGTTGTACCAACCACAGCACTAGCCTAAAATTACCCTTTCGAAGTTGATGGAACCTTCATAATTGGATTTTTAGGTCGTCTTCCAGAACCTATGATAGAAATTAACTATTTATGGTTAAAAAACTCCAAAACATAAAAATTTACATAAAAACCATACGAACGACCGGGTTATAAAATTGTCAGCCACGTCAAGTCATAAATGACTTGGGGTCGCTATAAGAATGATCTAACAATAAATACAAGGCATTAACAGAGAAATGACCTCGAGGGTCATTACAAAATCAACTGTTTAAAGGACTTACATCCCTGAAAGAAAGAGTCAAAACATACCTGGAAGCTCAAATAAGTGGGGAAACTGCTCTCGCATCTCATGCTCTGTCTCCCACCTAGCCTTCTCAACTAGACCATGCCTCCAACGGAGCTTCATCACATAAATGACTCTCGAATGCACCACCATACATCTTTGGCTCATAATACTGGAGCACATGAGACTCGTCAGGAACATACTCGCTAAACATCATAGCATGGAAGACCGAGTGAATAGTAAAAAATCTTGGAGGTAGAGCCAACTCATAAGCAACATCAACAAATGACTAAAGGATGTTAAAAGGATTAATATAAATAGGGCTATGCTTGCCCAGCCTCTCAAATTTCTTCACGTCTTTCATAGGTGACATATAGAGGAAAACCCGATCACCAACTAAAAACCTCAAAGGGTGACACCTAGGATCAACATAGTTCCTACTTTGAGTTGTTCTGAGCCTATTTTGAATCATCTCTACCTGGTTCAGAGCCTCCTTAATAAAGTCTGTACCATGAGTCCTAGGCTCTATAGAATCAAACAAACCAACTGGAGAGCGACAACGTCTACCAATAAGACCTCAAAAGGGGCCATGTGAATACTAGAGTGGTAGTTGCTTTATGCAAACTCTACCAAGGGAAAGAACCATTCCTTATTACCTCCAAACTCCAAAACATATGCCCGCAACATATCCCCAAGAACCTGAATAGTATGCTCCGACTGTCCATCCATTTGTGGGTGGAAAGCTATGTTATGGTCAATACGAGTTCCTAATTCCTCCTAAAAGGTCCTCTAAAAGATAAAAAGTGACTGAGAACCTCGATCTGAGATAATAAACAAAGGCACACAATGATGACAAATCACTTTCCGAATATAAATACGATCCAACTCTCGGTACTGAATGAAGACTAAATAGGAAAGAATGTGTTGACTTCGTCAATCGATCAATGATGACCAAAATGTTGTCAACACTTTTAGAAGTTCAAGGAAAACCTTCAACAAAGTCTATCGTGACGTGATCTTACTTCACTGTGGAATGGGCAATCTCTGAAACTCACCATACAATCTCAAATGCTTGACATTCACGAAGTAGAAACATAGGCAACATGACACATAATATACAACATCTATCATCATGCTGCTCTACCAATAGTGTAGCCTCAAATCATAATACATCTTTGCAGTGCTCAAATGGATAGAATATCTAGAATCATGAGCCTCATGAAGGATCAATGAATCGCGTCCCTAACTCTAAAAAAAAATACGGCCATCAAATCCTAAAAACCAATCTAAATATAAGGTAGCCTAACAGACATGACCCTTTTACACTTGATCTCAAAGAGACACCAAAGTCTTATCCTCAAACTAGTGACCACGAATCCACTCAAGCAAGGAAGACTCAGTCCCACCTAGGCTAGGACATGCCTCGAATCTAAAATATCAAACCGAGTCATCTAATTAGCTAAGAATGTAATGTCTAAAGCCAAAGGTTGCTCCACAGTAGACAAGAAGGATAGACTACCCATACACACCTCCTTTCGGCTCAAGGTGTTCTCTAACAGATTTACCTTGCTTTGATGATACAAAATAGATAGGTCATCATCCTTCAGTAACTCAATCCAATGGCACTGCCTCAAATTAAAGTCCCTCTAGCTCATAATGTATTGAAAACTCATGTGATTAATATAGATCTTACAACAAACTTTATTCATGTAGTGTCTCCATATCTAGCGTAATAACAACCGCTTCCAATTCCAAGTCATGAGTGAGGTAGTTTCACTCATGAATCTTAAGCTCCCTCGATGCATAAGCAATAAAGTTCCCTCACTGCATTATTACACAACCTAAACCAACAACGAATGCATCAAAGTACATAGTGAAGCCCTCACCCTCAACTGAATGAGTCAATATATAAGCGGTGGTAATAAACTCATTGATTTTCCGAAAGATCAACTCACACTCCTCCGACCACTCAAAAGGAAAATAAAGATGAGTCAATTGAGTAAAGGGTGCTACAATAATAGAGAAGCCCTCTAAACACCATTTGTAGTAGCTCACTCATCTGACAAAGCTCTAAATCTCAATAAGCAAAGTGGTCCTAGCCCAATCATGAATAGCCTTAATCTTCACCGGATAAACCATGATGCCATTCTTGGACACTACATACACCAAGAATGCTACAGACTAAAGAAATAATTTGCACTTTGAGAACTTGGCATAAGGTTGCTGATCTCTCAAAGTGTGGAGCACAATCTTCAAATGTTGCTCATGCTCTCTCATGCTCCACATGTATACAAGAATATCATTGATGAACACTACGATTAAAAAATCAAGATAAGGCCTGAACACTTATGTCATCAAGTTCATAATGGTGGCATGGGCATTAGTAAACCAAAAAGAGATCACAAGGAACTCATAGTTGTCATATCAAGTCCTATATATGGTCTTAAGGATGTCTACTACCCTAATCCTCAACAGATAGTAACTGGATCTCAAATCAATCTTCAAAAATACTTTGGCACCCTAAAGATCATCAAATAAATCCTCAATAGTTTGTATTGGGTAATGGTTCTTCACCGTCAACTTATTTAGGTGTATGTCACAAATACGCATCTTTATCAAGACGAGCTTCTTCTTCACAGATAGAATGGGAGCACCCTAAGGTAATATAGTCGAGAAAATGTATCCCTTACCCAAGAGATCCTGAAGTTGAACACTAAGCTACTCGAGTTCTACGGGGGCCATCCAATAAGGCTAAATAGAAATAGGATAAGCACAAGGCTCAAAATTGATAAAACAAATTGTAATATGGGAGTAAGCCAGGTAGGTCGGTAGGAAACACATCCATATACTCAGGGACCATAAAACAAATTCAATTGAAGGAACATCCATACTCACATCTCGCACATATGACAAGTAACATAAACGACTAGTAGACACTTTCCTCCTAGCCTAAATAAATGAAATAACTTCAATCGGGGTGCTACTACAAGAGCCCTGCCACACCTCTAGGGGAATACCATGCATGGCTAAGGTAAGATCTTAGAAAAGTAATGTAACAATGTATGGTTTGGGGAATAACTAGTACATGCTCAAAAATATATAAAAATCTAGCATATCAAGCAAAATAAGGTCATCCTGGGTGTCACGCCTCTGGATAGTCACCAAGCAAGATTAAAAAACCTTATCCACTACTAAATACTCATCCATGGGGGTCGACATGCAACGACACTGCCAAATGCTCACAACTCTTACCCAGACAAGAAGCATAATATATAGACACATATGAAAAGGAAGATCCTAAATCAATGAAGTTGAGGTGGGCAAATTACTTAAGAGAATCATCCGTGTGATAACAATGTATGATTTCTCAGCTTTCCTCCTAACTGGAGCAACACAAGAGTGGGAATGTCCACTTCTTCCCTAACCATCTAACTTATCACCTAACCTACCTCTTCAGGGACCACCCCAAATACCTTTGTGAATGACATGATGGTCCTGATCCTGACCTCGGCCTATAATCAAATGTGTTGCTGGTGGAACTAGATAAGTCATTGTGGATCTACTGCAATATACTAATGTAAAGTGCACTCTTTAACGAGTGAGAAAGATCCCCAAAAATAAATGACCACCACGGCCTGAAGCACTTGACTGGGACACATCTCAACTCTGACTCGAGATGACCTCACTCTGGCTACACCAATTACCCTATGAAGCCTAGAGTGTGGCCTGAACAGATCAATTGAGTTGACCTTGGTGAAACCATATTCAGGACCCATCATAGGAGTCTCTATGCCTTGAATGGGAGCCAGCGTAGTTGCCCTCATGCCTAGCTCACTTGTCAGTAACCCCACAGGCCTCACAATATAGTTGCTCAATCGTGTGGGCATGGTCAAATAAATCTAGAAAAAAAAGCCCACAGAGACCATAATATGGGTCTTAATATGAATCTGAAGTTTCAATCCACAGACAAAGCACCGATCTCTCTCATTCTCATTAGGTAGGATCATAGTAGCTTAATGGAAGAGCTCATGGAACCTCGCCTCATTCTCTGATAAAATCATGGAGCCTTCCTTTAACCTAGGGAATTGATCTTGATTTCTATCTCTAATGCTAAGGGGTATTAACCTTGCCAAGAACTCTATACAAAACTTAGAACAAGAAACACGAGGAGACCCAGCTAGCCTAGTATCAATATATGAATGTCACAAATTTCTGGCTAGCCCATCTAGCCTGTAAGTAGTGCAGTGAGTTACTCTCGATTGTACCAAACCTAGATTGTATAGGTGCTCGTGGCATATTGTGAGAAACTGGTACGTGTCCTCTCCCAGAGCCAAGAAAACCTTTGCCGTAAAAGTATAAGAAACACTAGGAGCATCTTTTGCTCTTTTAATTGCATAGCCTAACTGAATTCACGGGATAGGCACCTCTCAGGTAGAAATTAGGCCTAGGATACCTCTGCTAAATGCTTACCATGTGAGGCTGGTTCTGGTACAATTGTAGCTACAATTGGGGTCGGCTCCATAACCCAAATACGGTCAATAACTTTGTGATTGTTGCTTGAAACTTAGGAGCCATAGCTTGTTCATGTGGTGGCTATGCTAGCCTCTACCCCACTGGCTGAGTAGGAGAATGTGCTGCTGGAGGGTTTGTTATAGGCTCTATATCCCTCTGTCTATCTGGGGCTGGTGCTACATCCCTGGACTTCTAAGGAGGTCCATCACTACCCCAAACTAACGTGCAGTGTGTACGACCCATCCTACAAAAGAGTGAAATAAATGAGTGATCAGTTGGAGATTTCCACTCATTTGAGACTCTTTTCTTATGATTATGTTGCACTCAAGTAGAGAAAGAGGCTAATGATGCATTGAAATATGTTGATTTCATGTATTTTTTGCTTGGAATGAAAATTGATAGAAAAAGAGTGGAAAAAGGGACTGAAATTGGCAAAAAAATAGTCTCTAATCTTGCACCTGCGAAATGGATTTTTCTTCTGCGAATGGTGAAACTGAAGTCAGCAGGTCACTTTTGCGACCACATGAGGTTCACATCTGCAAAGGGGCCTAGAAAGGCGGGCTTCGCTTTTGATAAGACTAGTTGCTCTTGCAACATTCGCTTTAGTGAACTTGTCGTTGCTTTAGTGAAGGCCAAATGCATGGACAGGAGTAGAGTTGAAATTTGACGCATCATCTAGGATTATCATACTTTGTGGTAAAAAGGTCTGAAATATATCCGAACTTTGACTGAAATTATTGTAACAATCCCAAACTTTGGGCAGGACCTATACCCCCTACTCTATTTAATAGTGTATTTTAAAGATATATAATTGTTTTGCTGGACAAGTTACTATTTATAATGATGAAATATTTATGGGTCCACGTGGGTACCTATATATCTTTAGAATACACTATTGAATAGTGCAGGGGGGTAATAGGTCCTCCCCAAAGTTTGGAATTGTTACAGCAATTTTGGTCAAAGTTTGGATCTCTTTCGAACCCTTTTCCCTTTTTTTTTATCTTTGAATCTCTTGTTAGTTTAGTCATTATCTTTCATCTATGAATTTTGGTCTTTTGGGTTGAGACCTTGAAAGCACTTGCCTCATAATTCATCCTTTGGATTGAAGATTGTGTTCTTAATAATAATATTTATTATCCTATGTTCTTTCCCATTCTTTGTATTGCATGAATTCTGGGTCTAAATTTTAATTGAAAGGTTGGTCTCCCATCAAGTTCACAATTTAACTCACAGCGCGACGTCGGTTGTATCACCCTTTATGTTTCCATTTCTAGGCAATGAACCTTCTCCCCAACTTCAAATCATTTTTTTGTTGAAATGCATGGGGACCATAAGAGAAGACCAAGAGACTCGCTCGATCTCTCCACTTTGAAGACTTTAATCTCTTACTCAACTTCACATCATTTCTTAATTGAGGAACATTGGGAAAGATTTAGAGGATCACTAGGCCATTGGTGAGTGACACTCTCACTTCCAAATGAACCAAAGTTGTCATTTATGATACTTTTGGCTTTTTATTACAACGTTAGTATCATTACTTTGATTTTGGAACCATGGAATTTTATTGGCTCGACTCGGTTTCATAAACCCAAGATTTCATCTATGATTACCTCAACCCTTATTCCTTGAGATTCCAACTTTACTTCACCCTTGTTTTCCATTTGACAAGAATTATCACATACCCATATTCTTGTTCTCACATTGGCCTCCAAAGTTGCAATTTCCTACCTAAGTTGGATCATCTCAAAACAACGACTTAGGTGCCAATTTAAAAGATCATCCCTCAATTGGGACATTAGATGTAGGATCTTATCACCATCTTCAAGCCTTTGGACCAAGATCATGAGCCAAGATTGACTCACTACACCCATTTCTCGCAACAAAGCCATGGGTCATCAACATAGTGCTCACAACCCCCAAGCATTTTATTGTTATCACAAGAAGCCATATAAACAAAATAAAAGCAATATAGACATGGGAATTCAATCAAAGGTCATCATAAACAATATAAATCTTCTTTTGACCTCATTGTGCTATATCATAAAATTTGATTTTGGTCTCAATCATGTAATTCAATGAAATAACCTTTGAGGAAGTCTAGCATTCAACAATGAAAAAATAAATCTCTCTTTCAGAAAAACTCATGATTCAAAGCTAATATAAAATTATCAATCTAGTTCTGCACTTCATAAATTTTCTTTCAGAGAACCCACAAAGATCAAATCTAGATTTGAGCGTGCACTCTTGATATACAGTGAGTTTACGGTATTTTTGATGCATTTCACTTAGAAGTTGTGTGTCTAGGGATATATTGTATTAAAAATAATGTTTTATGTATTATGTTTGCAGGAAATAGGCTTCGAGGCGGTTGATGAAGTTTTGGAGCTTAAAAGTGCAGAAGTACCCACCAACGGAGCCACCCACGAATCGTAGGTCCATTGACGGGTCGTGGGTGGTCAGTCGTAAGTCCTGGTTTAGAAAGTTGAGATCCAGTACTCAACCCACGAAGTGCCAAGACGGACCGTAGACCAGTTCACACACCATGGGTGAGGCATCATAGGTGGAACATTAGGGAAGCCTAACAAGAGTGGAACAATGAAGCAAGACGATTGACCGTAGGTCGACCCACGATCCGTTCTGCACGTCCGTCATTGATGATCTGCAAGTTGAAGGTTCCAGTACCTGATGAAAAATTCAAAGTATTGAGCCACAGAGGGTGACCTACAGACCGTAGGTTGACCCACCGTTCGTAGGTCGTGTCGTCGACAGAAGTCGCATCCAGATAACTTATTTCTTTATTTTGTTTCCTTTTTATTTAGGACTTGTTTTCTAAAAATAGGAGTTATAAACCTAATTTTTTAGGTTGCACATTATTGTAAACTCTTAGTTTTGGTGTTTTTGGGAATTAACTTGCAAACTTTAGCAATTCAATTTCCGAATTTCATTCTGTAAGATTTTCATTTTGCAATTCAATTGAAGATTTTGGGTTTCATCTATTCTAATTGTAAGTTCATGAATTCTTTCTTCAAATACATGAATTGTGAACTTTCAAGCATGAGTAGCTAAATCCACAACTAGGGTTATGGGAACCATGAGAAATTAACAAAATATGAATAATAATTAAGTAATTCTTGAATAGTGTTTATGCATGTATTGTTAGTTCTTTCGCTTAGAAGTCTTTTTAACGGTGGCCAACATTAGAACTCGCCTCATTGTTACTTGCCGGACCAAGGAGGTAGTTAATGAGAAAATAATTAATAACAGAGATTTTGTGGATGCTATTTAATAGTCTAATGTCAATTGGTATGAGGGCAAAAACTAAGCCATACATTGATGTGATGTCTAATCCGGGGTAAAGGTAAGGATTAGTAAAGCATACACCCATAGCCAGACCAAGGTGCGAGGTGAAATTCCCTACTTGGAGGACCAATCACTTAGGGATATCTAACTTACCAACTTTACATGTAAAACACTAGAAAGGATTACTATTATTAGGATTACTACGTTAAGAGCTTGTGGGGGAAACACATATACCCTAGTTTCTCTCTCATATTGATAACTCAAAGTTTTCATTTTGCTTACTTGTTACTTAATCAACAATCTGTTACTTTCTTACAACCCCCCCCCCACTTTGTTTACTTGTCTCGGAAATAGTTTGACTAAACAAATATAATAGTGAGTTAAGTTTAAGTCGAAATCATATTCCTCGTGGGATCGACCCCAACCTACAAGTTGGGCTCTTTATTTGAAAACGATCACTTATACTTCTTTAGGGAGGTGTAATTTGAGTGTATCAAATTTTGGCGCCACTGCCGGGGAATATGACTTTTAGATGAAGTTTAACTACATTATTGAACTTTAGTCAATTATTTCCTGATTTTACGTTTTCTTTTGTTTTTCGTTTTCTACTGTAGTGTATGCTAAGTACACGGAGTCGAGGCGAACCATTGACCCCCTACGATCCAGAGTTGATCAAAACTTTGAGAAAAATAAATAATCAAGGGGTCCAAATCAATACAATCAGAGAGAATCTAGCTGATGGAGTTGAGTTGCAGTCTCCTGGGTTGTTAATGTGGACGCTCAGGTTCATGGTGGTAATCTAATCGGAGATGCAGAAAGGGTGTAGAATCCGCCAGCACCGAGGTTGTGTGATAAATACAGGGTTGACTTTAATGTAGTTGAATCAGAAGGGCCCATTGTTCTTCCTCCCCTACCTCCAGGACATACATTTGTGGTAACCAGCAATCTTATGCAAATGCTTACAGCACGAGGGTTGTTTTCTGGTCTAGCGTCGGAAGATACAAATGGTAACATGGCTAAATTGAGAAGTGTCTGCAAGAGTTGTGTGGGATAACCGGAATCAGATATGGATGTCATAGGTTTGAGAGTCTTCCCTCTGTCATTGACCGGTGATGTTGTGGTGTGATTTGTCGAGCTTCCATATAATTCAATACATACATGGGATCAATTGCATTGAGTGTTCATTGCAAAGTATTTCCCAGTGTCTAAGAAGCTAAATCACAAGGAAAGTTGAATAATTTGTAGCACTACCTGGAGAGTCTGTGAGAATTTCATGGGATAGGTTCACTACGTTCATCAAAAGTTTTCTGAATCACCGCATAGATGATGAGTCATTGAAGGATTATTTCTACAGAGGGCATGATGACAATGGAAAGGTTGTGCTAGATACCATTGCTGGAGGATCATATGGTAAGGGCACTTTTGAGGAGATCGTTGATAAACTGGAGAATATTTTTCGAAACAATAAGGCATGGAGCACTAGAAAAGCTAACACTGGAAGAAGCATGTTCGATGTTCAAGCTGCACCAGATCAATCTACTGATGACATTCGTGAGGAGATGGCTCAAATGAGGACAAAACTTGGGTTGGTATTGAAGTATGTGAGTGGAAATGCAGAAAAGGTGAATGCGATAAATTACCTAACTAGAACTCCACCACCACCAGTTGAGGAATGCTACTATGAAGAGGATGCATATTTTGTAAATAATCAAACGGGGGATTTTTGAGCCAACGCCTAAGGTTCCAACTCGGATAATTGGCGCTAGGGTCAAGGAAACCAAGGTCAGAACTATGGAAACTACAATCGAGAGGGAAACTTTGTCCGGGATAGGAACTACAATCATGATAAAAACTACAACTGGAACAACTATGACAAAATAAATGAGAGAGTTGGGCCCTATGTTCCACCTCGGAATTGAGAATCTAGTAATAGAGAAGCTGGGGGTAGTATGTAACGCATTGAGGATATGATGCAAAAGATGATGAAGATATTTGATGCAACTGATGAGAAGAGATGTGAAATGATTTGTCTGGAATCGGTCAAAAAGTTGATGCCCATGTAGTGTCGATCAAGCAACTTGAGCAGCAGTTTAGTCAGTTTTTCACTATTGCAAACCCACATCAACTTGGCACACTTCATAGAAACACCATCCAGAATCCGAAGAATGATGGGCATTGTATGGCAGTCACTACTCGAGGAGGTAAATAGACCATTGATCCCCCTATGCCATCTGAGGTTGAAATTATGGTAGAAAAAGATGATGATGAGATTGAGGTTACTGGAGAATCTAAAAATTCTACAAAGAAGGAAGCAGAGGTGACCTAAAAAATTGTTTCCATGCCTAGACCTCCACCTCCATTACCCCAGAGATTGGTGAAGAAGACCGAAGAAGGAAAATACCACAGGTTCATAACTATGTTGAAACAGTTTTCCATCAATGTTCCGTTGATACAAGCCTTGGAGAAAATGCCTGGGTATGCGAAATTTATGAAATATTTGGTGACCAAGAATAGGGCCGTCAGTTTTGAGAATGATGAGAGGTTGTAACATTGCCGTGCTATTGCTACGAGGTCACTTGTCCAAAAGAAAGAGGATCCTGGAGCTCTTACTATTCCTTGTACCATCGGAATTTTGCACTTTGCAAAAGCTTTGTGTGATTTGGGTATTAGCATTAACTTAATGTCGTTGTCCATTTATAAGAGGTTGGGGTTTGGGGCTCCAAAACCGACTGCGATGCGTCTACTCATGGCCGATAGAACTTTGAAGAATCCTACTGATGTTCTCCAATATGTCCTAGGCTAGAGGACTTGACGGACCACCTCAGAGGTCGGAAGAAGATTCTTGGAGACCACGGCAACCCTTGCTGAAAGGGGTATGGGGGACAAGCAGGGCATATAGCCCATAAAGAGGTGGAATCCGTTCTAAAGCATGAACAGAATCACCTTTGTTTTGAAGGCCTAGCGAGTTCCTTTTTTTTTTTCAAAGGCGGCTCCTTTCTTTCCTCGAACCGATGACTCACTTGTTCAGTACTGCTAACTATTATAGGAGGATGCCGCCCCCTCGGGACTACTAGTAGCTTCGGTTGTTAAATCTCGTACAAGTTAGATTATGGGTGTATTGGCTGCAAGCGGAACGTAGGCGCTTTAGGTGTGCGACCAGAATAAAATACATCTTCGTGGGTAAGCTATCGAACAATCTACTTACCATCCCTCTGACGGTTAGCCAAGTACAAGTCCCTCTGCCTCTAACTCCGCATATAGTTTCCCATCTCCCAGTGGAGCCAAGCCATCTACTTCTCTAAGACCTGTTCCCAAGGATCCAGATCAATATGCCTCGGAGTGGGAAGGAAATTACCCCAGCCAGTCATCTACCTTTTTGAATTATTTCTCAAATTTATATGAAATTTATGAAAAAATCATTTTGATAGTAGGTCGTGATACACTAAATTTTTATTACTTTTAAAGTTCTTTTGAAATAAATCAAATGATTTATATTTATTTTATCATTATTTTAGTTACTATAAGTCTATAATTTTCTACTTGGTGTCTTCCTACTTTTCATTATTGCAAAATCAACATTTAATTATTTTTAGTATTATTAATTTCACATCATTGCAGTCAATACATATTTCTACTATATTAGAAGTATGGGTAAAGCAAATTGGTATCAACATCCTTGTTTGTTGGTCATTAAAATTTAACTCAAGGGCAGTTTTGATTTTTTACTGCATACATAGGTGTCTTTCATCTTCCATTGAAAAGCCACGTAAGATATGACTTTTCTATTTTTTCTTTTTTTCTCTAGATCTTAAATCTTTCATAGCTTGTTTTGTTCCCATATCCCTAGAGCTTGAGTAATCGTGAAAATTTTCTCTGGATTTTAACTCTTTTCTCAGTTAATTTTCTAGGTTTAAGTTTTATGTGCTTATGATTTTATGGAAGTAGAGATTTTTTGCCAACCACAGAATGATCGACTGTGATTAACTGATTTGCTTATCCACAACTTTAATAAAGATTTGATAGAAACTCTGAAAATGGTATGTATTTTCTAGGTATAACTTCTTACTTATGATGTTGTTTGTTGAATTATATTGAGGTTGAGATTGAGGTTGTATTTAGAGAAACATAATTGTCACGCCCCGATCCTATACCCTCGGTGGGACTTGCACTCATGAACCATTGTTGGCCCCAAGCAAACCCTTGGCCTGATTTACTAATCAGTGGAAGACTTTTACACAAGGAAATAGTCTCGAATGATGAACTCATGAAATAAACTTAGAATGTCTTAAAAGAAACATTCAACTAGACAAGATGGCAACTCAAGTCTCAAAACATAAGCCAATAACAAAATAGTGACAAATGAACTAACTAATTATCAATCTATGAAACCTCTAAAACTGAGATGGATGTCGATCATCCTAATAACTGAAAACTACTAAAGCACGATAAATAGGGACCCTCCAGAAAGCAAGGAGGCTCACCACAAGACTCTGAATGCTCAACTAGATCAACGAAGCACTGGATTTTGATCCTGGTTACCTGTATATGCATCATAACAATGATGAAGGCCAAATAATGTCAGTACATTGAATGTATGAGCATGCAGGGGGAAATCTAAAACAAGAAATAAGATTTGTAAGGAACTGAAAGAACAAACTTGGTCTCAACTCAACTGAACTGAACTGAACTCATTTCAATAGAAAGCAATATAAACAAGTGCAATATAAAGAAAGCTTTCAAAACATGGATAACAACTCTGTTTATTTAGAAATACAATAGTAACTCTATATGTATGGAAGGATACAATATGAACTCTGAATGTATATAAAAATACAATTAACCCTGTGTATATAAGAATACAAAATACCTCTGTGAGAGTTTTTCTAACCGACAACCATCACTTAAGAGTTATCGTGATGATACAACATTTTGCCTCACGTTGCCAGGGGTGTCCTCTACCTTGCCAAGGGTATAGGACCTAACTACCAAGTGGATCCACTAGTCGATGCTAAAAATCACTATGGAATCATCTAAAAAGTATGACCCTTTTTTACCCATGGTGGCTACTTGGTTTATGGGAGCTGGGAGTTGTCTGAACTCTCCCCCATATCGGTGCTCAATACTACTCCAAAAATATGATACTAGCTCTTATGTTTAAAAACATAACTTCTTTTATGGTTTGAGATAATTGCTCAATACTTAGCTATAAGGCTCTTCTTGGAAATCAAAGTTTGCTCTCTTGCTTTATGAAAGCATTTACTCGTTACTGAAAACTAGCTCAAAGGCCCATTCGAAAATCTCAGTTTCGTTTCTTGTTCAAATATGAAAACATTTTACTCTTTGGGAATATATAGTTCGGATATACTCTTTTGAAGAAATAAACTTCAATCTTTACTATTTACTCAACTCAAAACTCAAGTCTTGAAACAAAGTTAAAACATTTGTAAAAGACTTTTGGAAAACTCTATGAACTTCTGTTGACTTGACTCTTAACTTTCCTTGAATTGAATTATGAATTCAAGGCTCATTATCTCATGTTATTGATGATTTCATGTTGTTTAGACATACATTAGAGTGTAAAAATCAACTAGAAAACATAGGTACGTTACAAGGAAACTAGTACGGAAAGAAGTGGGAAAGGGTAGAAGACCTGACGTCTTGGCGCTCTGAGTGGCGTGTGGCGCCAGAGGCTAAACTTCAGACACTGGCTTGGGGCGCACTGGATGGCATGGCTCCCTAGAGGCTATAATACAAACGCATGTGTGAGGTTCTCTGAGTGGAGTGGCGCTCCACCCCTTTTCCCCAGATTTTGACTAATTTTCTAGGTTGTTTTCAGTTCTAAACCCTCTAGGTTCAATTAGGTCATTTCCCAAACACTTATATTCAACTACATAAAAAGAATATGCAAGAATCTACTCAAAACGACGTTTAATTTAATGAATTTAAATCAAGAACTTCTCAACAACTTCAACAATCAATAACCCAATAGAAACTTCAAACAAATTCATCAAGAACTCAATTTCTATACTTTCAAGAACACAAATTCGCTGAATAAAATCATGATTGGCGCATGGGTAAACCAACCCAACACTATGTGATCTCACATACCTCGTAGGGATCACCCGCTTGGCGAAATCCACAAGCAATTCTTTAAGAACTTGGCGATTCCTTGCTTCTTCTTCTTTTTTCTCCTCTTCTTTTCTCTTTTCTCAAAGCCATAATTTAATTTCAATACCATAAAATGAATCCCATCGGTTGAGACACCAACTTAATTATCAAAAACGAATTTAATTAATTGGGTAATGAAAAGACCATAATACCCTTCTAAAATCCGGTTTTGACTTTCCTTAACTAGAAAATCCAACTTCAAATAGGCATATCTCCCTCATACGAACTCAAAACTGAGCAAACTCTGCGGCGTTGGAAAGATAATTCAAAGATATTTCCTTTGGTATCTTGTAGCACACCTAAATCATCCTGAGATTTGATTTATGGTCGTTTGAAGTTGACTCAAAGCTCATACTTAACTTAACTTTGTCAAACTTTCCAAATATGATAATTTCCAAAAACGGTTTCTTTCTAATTCAAAGTCTTTCTAGAAGAGGGGTGTTCCAATATCTCCTCCTTGGGAACATTCGTCCTCGAATGAGATTACTCTTAGTAGGCTAAGGCATAAAATTTAACACCTAGCTCAAACACCCACCAAGTGAAATGTAAATATAACATGCCAACTTAAAATAAAAGCCAAGAAAAGGATTAGTACCTTAATTTGGAACTTCCCCGGATTCGAAGAGATGTGGGTATCTCTTCTTCATATCTTCCTCAACAAACAGATTTCTCCAAAGAACTTTGACTGATGCTACTTCTTTAGCTCTCAACTTTCGAACTTGGCGATCTAGAATCTGCACAGGAATCTCCTCATATGATAAGCTATCCTTGATACCAATATCTTCAGTAGATATGATAAGTGAAGGATCGCCCATGAACTTTTTTAACACGGAGATGTGGAATATCGGATGAACTGCTGCCAACTCTTGTGGTAGCTCTAACTCATAAGCTACATTGCCAATCCTCTTGGATATTCTATAGGGACCAATATACCGGGGACTAAGTTTCCATTCTTGCCAAATATCATAACACCCTTCATGGGTGAAACTTTCAAGTAAACCCAATCATTTAGTTCGAAATCTAATTCTCTTCTCGTAACATATGTATATAATTTTTGATGATTCTGCGCTTTTTTCAACCTCTCTTGAATAACTTTCACCTTCTCTATAACTTGATGAACTAAGTCTGGTCCTATCAACCCAACTTCACTAACTTCAAACCATCCAATAGGAGATCTGCATCTTCTCCTGTAAAGAGCTTCATAAGGACCCATCTGGATGCTAGAGTGGTAACTATTATTGTAAGCGAACTCAATGAGAGGTAAGTGATCATCCCAATTACCTTTGAAATCAATCACGCAGGCCCTCAACATATCTTCTAAAGTATGAATAGTGCGCTCTGCTTGACTATCTATCTGAGGATGAAAATCAGTACTTAAGTTCAACTTTGAACCCAAGACTTTCTGAAAAAATTTCAAAACTTGTTCAGTAAATTATGCTCCTCTATCTGAAATAATCGATACCGGAACCTCATGAAGTCTTACTACCTCTTGAATATGCAACTTAGCATAATCTTTTGTTGAATGGGTAGTCTTTACCGGTAAAAAGTGGGCTGATTTTGTCATTCTATCAACAATCACCCAAATAGAATCATGTTGCCTGTGAGACCTAGGTAAACCTGTGATGAAATCCATATTGATCATCTCCCACTTCCATTTCATAAGTTATATATTCTGCGCCATATCATTGGGCATCTGGTGCTCTACTTTAACTTGTTGGCAATTCGGAAACTTAGCAACAAACTCTGCAATGCCCTTTTTCATACTACTCCGCCAATAAACCTCTCTCAAGCCACGATACATCTTTGTGGAACCCAGATGGATAAAATATCTGGAGCTATGAGCTTCCTCCATGATCCTCTCTTGGAGCTCATCCACCTTTGGTACACACAACCTACCTTGATACCTCAATACACCATCTCCCCCTTATTCAAAAGCCATTACTTTTTTGTTCTGAACATTTTCCTTCAATTCAAGCAAAATAGGATCTTGGTCTTGCTTTTCTTTTACTTCTGACACAAATGATGATTCAGCCCCATTCATCACCATTACTCTTCCTTCTGTGGAATCCATTAGTCGAACTCCCAATCGTGCAAGCCTATGCATATCTTTTACTAGTTCTTTCTTCTCTTCCTCAACATGGGGAGTACTACCCATAGACAACCTACTCAAGGCATCAGCAACAAAATTAGCCTTACTTGGGTGATATAGAATACTCATGTCATAATCCTTGAGCAACTCTAACCACCTTCGCCCTCTAAGATTAAGTTATTTCTGATTAAACACATACTGAAGACTCTTGTGATCAGTGAATACATCTACATGAACACCATACAAATAATGACGCCATATTTTAAAAGCAAATACTACGACAACAAACTCTAAATCATGGGTTGGATAATTCTTCTCATGAACTTTCAACTGTCTGGAGGCATAAGCTATAACTTTGACATTCTTCATTAACATACAACCCAAACCTACTCTAGACGCATCACAATACACGACAAAACCTTGAGTACCCTCTGGTAAGGTCAATACTGGGCAGTAGTCAACCTCTTTTTCAATTCCTGAAAGCTTTTCTCACAAGCTTCAAACCATTGAAACTTAACTATTTTCTGAGTCAACTTGGTCAAAGGGGACGAAATAGATGAGAACCCCTCTATGAACCTTCTATAATATCCAGCCAAACCCAAGAAACACCTAATATCAGTTGGAGATGTGGGTCTAGGTAAATTCTGCACTGCCTCTATTTTCTGAGTATCAACTCTAATTCCATCTATGGAAATAATGTGGCCTAAGAATACCATAGACTCAATCCAAAACTCACACTTAGAGAACTTGGCACACAACTCTCTTTCCTTTAGAATTTGGAGAACAATTCTGAGATGACTAGCATAATCTTTTTCAATACTCGAATAGATTAGTATGTCATCAATGAACACGATAACAAACATATCTAAATAAGGCTTGAATACTCTATTCATATGGTCCATGAACGTTGCAGGTGCATTAGTTAAACCGAACGACATGACCAGAAACTCATAATGACCATAATGGGTCCTGAAAGTTGTCTTTGGAATATCACATTCCCTTACTCTTAACTGATGGTAGCCTGATCTGAGATCTATCTTGGAAAAACAAGTAGCACCCTAAAGTTGATCGAAGAGATCATCAATTCTTGAAAGGAGAAACTTATTCCTGATGGTAACCTTGTTCAAGTGACGCTAATCTATACACATTCTAAGAGAACCATCCTTCTTCCTCACAAATAAGACTTGAGCACCCCAAGGTGAGACACTTGGTCGAATAAAACCTTTCTCGAGGAGATATTTCAACTGCTCTTTTAACTCTTTTAAATTTGTTGGTGCCATCCTATATGGTAGAATAGATATAGGATGAGTATCACAAAGAATATCTATACCGGAGTCTATTTCTCTCTTAGAAGGGACTCTAGGAAGATCATCTAGAAAGACTTCTGGAAACTCTTTTACTGCTGAAACTGACTGAATAGGAGGTATCTCAACACTAGAGTCATTAACTCAGGCTAAGTGATAGACAAACCCCTTGGAAACTAACTTTATTGCCTTAAGGTACGAAATAAAACGACTGTTAGGCACTGGTGAACTACTCATCCACTCTATAACTGCCTCATTAGGAAACTGGAACTTGACAACTCGAGTTCTAAAATCAACTGAGGCCTCACAGGCATGAAGCCAGTCCTTACCAAGAATGACATCAAAATCTACCATGTCTAACTGATGTTTGCGTAATCAAGACACAACTTCCAATAAGAGTGTCTACGATCGTGCAATAGTATAATAACCCAACCAAGGGTTGGGTCGAGTCCCAAGGGAGTGGTGGTGAAAAGTAATAGAAAAATAAAATTAAGTTCTAATTAGTCATAGCTAAAAACATTGTCGAATACAAACATATTAAATAAAATGGGTGACACAAGCGTCAATTATCAATGTGGTTTGTCACAAGTAAACAAAAATAGTATAAACAGTGAAAATAAAGGAAGATACTAATATGAGGACGAGATTTTTGGGATGTGATAGGAATAAGATAAATGAGATTATTGGGTACATGCTTTTGATAGAGAATTCATAGAATACTTGAGACTACGCTAGACTTTAAGGGGATAAGCTCTCTCTTGAGTTACTTACCCTATTTCAAGTGGGTTTCTCTCGAACACCCACTTGCCACATGAAGAACAACATCTGCCTTAGCCCACTCACTCTCTCGAGTTGAGTGTGTGGGAATGAGACTAGGATTCACTCTCTCGAGCTGAACCTCATGTTGACCCACTCCCACCAACCATCAATTTAGTAGTCTTAGTTTTACGGCCTCTCTCTCGAGCAAGTCGAAAACACATATATGAAATTGTATTTACAACTACAATCTCATTAAGTTCACCCATAACTACTAAATAAAATCACATTTAAACTACGATAAAACTATCAGTAAGAAGGACCCAACAACTAATTTAACCCATATTCACAAAATCACACCCCAAGAATTGGGGTTTTAGTTAGACATGTAAAAGATATAGAAATTTATACCAAAATGAGTTTGCATTCAAATGGGTATGAAGATTTAAGTCTTGATACAAGCCAAAAGTGAAGAATCCAAAAGACCCAAGCCCAAATTCTTGGAGATGAAATTCTTTGAATCTTCAAGTTCTTGAAAACCCTCTCCAAAGTTAGAACTCAAATATAAAAGCTAAAAGTTTATATTAAAAATCTAATATCTAAAAACTGATACTAAGCTACAACTCTCAATGAGTATATATAGCTTTCAAAGATTTGGGCTGCAGTAGATCACTCGGCGACATTAGATGGAATCGCCGATCAACTCGGTGATTCACCCTTTAGTGTAGTTCATCACCGTCTTGCGTTAGCCTTCAGCATCGTCGTGTTTTGGATCATTGGGCGACATAGTACTACTTCGTGGAACTGCTCGGCAACACGCCGAATGCTCGTTTTCACCACCAATTTGATCCTTTCCTTCAGGGCTCAGCACACTGGAACAAAAGGCGAGGATAAGATCTTTTGGCAACTCTCCGAACGGATTCGGCGATTCGCAGATCTTCATTTTCTCGTTCTTTCAGCCTCCTTTGTTCCTTTTTGCTCAATTGTGTCCATGCCTTTGTCTTCAAGTCTAAATACCTGAAACTTAAGGGTTTTCATCAGATATTAAGACAAAATATGCATTTGAGGACACTAATTCTATCAAATTATATCCCTAAATGAGTCCAATCAACACCCCAACTTAAATTTTTACTTGTGCTCAAATAAAACTCAAGTTCAGTAGTTCAAAAAGGATATCTCAAACAGTGCTACACAAGACCCAATCATGAGTGTACACAACAAGACTCAATTTACTCATGCAAGGATCAACTTTGTACCGAAAGATTCAAGTTGTGACACACCATTACCAAAGATTCTCAAGCTCGCAATACTTGCTTCAAATGAAAGTTCAAGCTCAACAAAAGTATTTGAATGCCCTCACACAAAGGATGATCTCATACTCACACAATGGTTTAATCATTTAAAACTTCGGAATCAAATGCAACACTCACTCTCACAAAGAAGAACATAATGCATGCTTTCACCCATAGGTTTGCCGGTATTTTCCGATCAACATTTGTTTCAGCTAACTCAAGATCAAAAAGGTCTTTTTCAAGGCTTGTAATGGGGCTGAGTGCAAAGGTATGGTCATATAGGGCTCAGTGACTTTTATCCTCGTGAAATGTGGTGCTTTCAACACTCTATTTCCTCTTCTTTCATCAATTTTGTTAGTGCTCATAAGTCTTCCGATTATTGATATACCGTGAGTTTACGGTATTTCTAATACACTTCACTTACAAGTTGTGTGTGTCTAGAGCATTTTTGTATTGGTTTTTATGTATTTTTATCAAATTGTGCAGGAAAGATGTTCAGGCGCGAAATTAAAGAGACAGCTGAAAGAAGTGCAGAAAAGGGCATCTACGGAGATGATCTACGGACCGTAGGTCTATTTA
>JAJONZ010024970.1:0-21796 GCA_029582445.1 Solanum paucissectum | reverse complement strand
TTGACCTCTTTTACTTTTGTTTTTATGCCTAATTTTTCACTTCTCCTTTATTGTCTTGTTTATAAAAATAATGATCATGTAATGTTTTTTTGCTCGGATGAATCTTATGAATGTTGTATCTTGGCTATTATGTATTTGTTTTGTAAATATTCACTGAAGTATGTGTAAATCATGAATGAATTTATGTATGTATTGATGTCGTGTCCATCGGACATCAACGTTCGTATCCTTTCTAAGAGGAAATGTTGTCCGTTTTTTGGTTGAAGGGCCAACCCGTCCCAACCCGCGGCCCGCTTAGGGCTGGGTTGGGCTGCTATTTTATTGGCCCTTTAATTAAAAGGGCCAGCCCGTCCCAACCCATTTAACTCTCTAGCCCGTTAGGGTTGGGTTGGGCCAGCCCATTTTGACAGCTCTAATTACAATCTTCAGAATACTCTCTTGGGGAATGTGCCAAAATCTTCTCTCTCCTTTTTTCCACACTTCCTCTCACCGTCGTGAAAGTTTCAGAAAATGACTCTTCTTCTTAACAATCATGGATCAAACTCATTTTTTTCTTCGGGGGATAAGTCTTGTGAGTTATTTAGCTCTAGCAGAGGGCCAGGTAGATGGTTCGTCCTTACAAAAAGCAGCAGGCGGTTAAACAGTAGCATCAAAATCGATGATTATAATTTATATTGGTTTTGTGAAGCGCTGCATCAGGCTTCACTTGATACAGGTAATAAATGCAGAAGATGGGGAAGAAAGGTCCAAACATACACCTTTAGGGTGTTCCAAAATTTCAACAAGGAGATTTTGTCACAATCCGAGCTTACACCCTGGACGTGGTAGGCACTCAAGAATCATTACTGGTCCCCAAGCGAACTCTCATCACGGCTGACTACAAGCGGAAGACTAACTCAAGCATACATAAACAAACATCAAATTGAAAGAAACATTTAAAAATAGTTTACTGAATCTCAAAACTTCGTTGAATATACTAAGTATAAAATATAAGTTTTAAACAAAATATCTGAAACTAAAAGATTCTCCAAAACTGTCTATCTATGAAACATCTACTATACAAAGATGAGTGTCAGGACAAGACCCACGACTCCTTTAAAGAACTACTACTAACAACTCATAAAACTAGAGTACTCCGAAAACAAGGAGGTCTCACTCATAAGCAGACGAGCGGATGAAGTGATCTCAAAAGACTCTTATTGAGGATCCTAATAACATGTATCTACATCATTAAAAGATGCAGGTTGAATGGCATCACTACATTGAATGTACGAGTATGTACTATAGCTGAATAACAAATAACTGAAAGAAAGGACTGCAACAGATAACAATGCACTCAAGCTAAATGTAAAGAAATAAATGAGTTAAATCATTTAAAACTTTACAAAATATTTTCTCATCTTTGAACTCAACATAATAATTGATATATAAAAATACACTTTAACTCTATTGAGAGATTCTCTAACCGACAACCATCACCATGAGCTACATGATGATACAACGTCTCGCTCACGCTGCCAGAATTGTCATATACCTTGTCGGGGTATAGAACACCTCAATTAAGTGAATCCACTAAGCTATGCTTAAAAATCAATAAAGAATCATCTAAAAAGTATGACCCTTTACCCATGTTGGCATACATGATTTATGAGGACTTTGAGTTGTCTGAACTTGTCCCCATATCGGTGCTAAATACTACTCCCAATAATAGATACTCATGCTCATATGTTTAAAAACATAACTCTTCCTCTGATTTGAGATAATTGCTCAAACTACCCTATTAAAAGAAGTAACTGCTCTTGAAATATCTTTTGAACTCATAACTCATTTAGAAATCTCAGTTTCTCTTTTATCAATGTAAAAATTGATACATCTGGAAATACATAGTCCCCTTATACTCATACTCAATTCATACTTGAAAACTCTTTCCCAAAAACATATCAAAATAATATTTTAATATGATAATTGATGACTCGGGAAGTAATACTGCATAAACATTGATGGTATATCTAGATACCATACTGCTCATACATTAATGGCATACTCGATTGTCATACTAATCATGTTTTAGAAATGCTTTCTCAAAACTCATCTTTACTTCCTCAAAAACTCCGTTCAAAAATCAAGCGTTGGCTTTAAAAATTTTCTCAAGATTTATAACTCAATTCATAGGGTTCATGCAGAATTATGGATATGAACGACACAACTCAAAGATCTTAATAGCAATACGGAAACTCAGTACTCAGAACTCAAGAACTCATAACTCAACGATACTACTCATCTAAAAAAAATACTTAATTCATAGGGTTAATGCTGAAATATAGACATGAACTAATCAACTCAAGAATCTTAATGTATAACATATAGCAATTCAATAATTAGGAATAGAATTTCAAAAAGAATCTGGAACTCAAGAACTCAAAATCAACTCATCTCAAGAATACTCAAATCTAGGGGTAGAATCCTAGATTTCTCTTTTACTGATTTGAAAGTAGATGTAAGGAGTTATGACGAACTAGTCCAACACAATGATAGCCTTACATACCTGAGAGAACAAGATTCTTGAAGAATCTTGAAGAAAACTTGATTAGAAGCCTTGAAACCCTAATTACTTTAAGGAGAAAAATCAAGGAAACCTTTCTTGAGATTTCTTTAATTAGTTTCTTGAAACTCTATGGCCAAAGATTACGATTTTCATTAGTGATTCATAATTGTATGGAAGAATTTGAGTTGGAAAGAATAGAATTCTTAGAGAAAAACTTACATTGAAGAAGAATCTTGAAAAAGATTGAAAGAATCTTGAATGGAGTTTTTAACTTTGATTTTTCCTTAGGATTTTGCCTTAGGGTTTGAGAGAGAAGAGAATGATGAATTAAGATATAAAAATCTGATTGTTTTGGCTCTTTAAATAGTCAAGAAAACCGTTTAGAGTTTTCTTAGAGGTAAAAAGACAAAAACGACCATTTTTAATATTTTCTCGTCGTCTAATTCGTCACTACAATGTATCAGGTTACTAAAATGGTCATAACTTTTTACTCAAAACTCAAATTGTTGCGAAATTAGTGTCGTTGGAAAGAAGATTCAAATATCTTTAATTTGATAGGTTATGGGCCACATAACTCTTTATATTCTAAGAGATATGGTCATTTAAAGTTGACCCAAGTAAAATCTTACATCAAAACTGAATCGGTAAGAAAACTTTCAATTCAACTTTGTGCTATGAGTTTTAGTGACCCTATTTTATACCAATATCATTTTCACACTAAATAATTTACCTTTACAAATATGGAAAATTTAAGAATCACCCGATATGATCTTATTCACAAATAAAGAATAGCTCGAATCTTATCTTAAAAGATTTTGGGATGTTACAATATCTCCCCCTTGGGATCATTCGTCCTCGAATGACAGCTGGACTGGGAATGGATGGGGTTACTCTTACTATATTCAAGCCTAACTCACAATCACAAATTACTTAACATAGGGTCATTATTCTAATCTAAATCACAAGATTTGGGTTTTATACCTTTATAGGGAATCTCATCCCAAGAACACTACTCCTTACCACTACATTCAGCTAACCTTGAGCGCATATCACAGAACACCTAATGTATCACACATTGTCCACATTCTAACACCACCACATTCAAGCTTAGAACCTTAATCACTCCATAGACTCCTACTAAACCACTTTCTAAGAATTCTCATCCTCTCATCATCTCTACCAACTGAACTTTCATGCATTACCACCAGGAAGCTGACTTAGTACTCATTTTAAAACCTTATCTCATTTTTCCTCCACATTCATAACTTTATATGGAATAAACACGCCATCACTATCACAATAATAAACAACAATCTTCTTCTCTATCATCATACTACTACTATCAACAACCCCGCTCTCAAAATAAAAAGGGCAACTGAAGGAGATTTAAGGCGAAAGATCATAAGCACGATTCACTCGAGATATCTAATATAAGAATATGCATGGCATAACATTATGTTGATAGCCATTGAGAGTAGATCATGAAGTTGAGAGACTGATCATACTATGAGACATGAATGCTTATATGAATAGGTTCAAGCTGATATCCATAACTTTATGGAGTAAGATTGAGATCAATGGGCTAAAGCTTTTACCCCTCATTCTGGAAACTGAACATAGATGTGAATCTCTCTGAAAGTGTATGAGTATAGGTCATAGACACAATTCTGATATAAGAAACATCATCATGATGTTTTAATGACTTCACTTGAGGAATACGCAAGATTATGAACGGATTGATATATCTCTATATCTCTTTACGAAGACATCACTATCTCATCCTCAACACTTGACTTGATTTCTCATCTTATCATCTCCCCCTTAGTTTTGGAGTTGACACTCTAAAACCATGGATCTATTCTCATCATCTCTAAACTGGTCTACATATCATTTACTCTAATACTCAGGAAAGTCTTATCGCATGGCTACTGAACTCTCCATAAGCAGGTACTAAGACTCATTCTAAGACCTTTTTCTAAGATGCTTCTCTTAGCCTCTTCTCATTGTCTTAAAACGCCGCTTCATCTAACTCTTTAAGGGAAAAATAATGCTTACTTCATCATATTCCGCATTGATAGCTCAATTATAATATCTAGGCACACATGAAAAATAATTATTAACTTAATTGGAACCTCGTCTAACTACATACGATCTCGGGAACACCTCTTAGTTATCTTGTTAATCTAATGACTTAGCCACACTTCATTGCTCTCATCTAAAAGTTAGAATCTCATACTTGTACCACTGACACTTATAAAAGGTAACACCTTAATTTCTTACCTACTCTATGTTAACTCTACCAAATTAAATCTCGAACTAACATCATCACCCTCATGTTGTCATTCTTTTTTACCACCGCTTTCATCTCAAATTCAAGGATAATTTTTATTACTAAATCCGGATATCAATATGATTGCTCTCTTACTATACTAACTTACAACTACTACATGCAAATTAAGAAACACTCGCCCACTAAAATCTCATGACAAGTGGTCAATATTTATCTCTCTGTCTACATACTTACGAATTATCGTCACATTCAATTTCACGACTTAAGTACTATTTACTCACTCACTACACATCATTGCCTAATTAGTTTTATAACCCTCTGAATATTATGGGCTCTCCTTAAAAATCATAAGCCTAGTTTAGAGCTATCACCTCATTAATACCACTGCTCTTCTAATCCACACTTACACTTGGTCGTTAATAACACAATGACACATCATCATAAACTCCTTTCTAGTTAAAATATACTTTTAACTCATCCATACTAGTAATTATCGTCACATTCAATTTCACAACTTAAGTACTATTTACTCATTCACTACACATCATTGCCTAATTAGTTTTATAACCCTCTGAATATTATGGGCTCTCCTTAAAAATCATAAGCCTAGTTTAGAGATATCACCTCATTAATACCACTGCTCTTCTAATCCACACTTATACTTGGTCGTTAATAACACAATGACATATCATCATAAACTCCTTTCTAGTTAAAATATACTTTTAACTCATCCATACTAGTAACTCTTACTCTACCTCCTATCATGCAATCTGCACAAACTCATCACTTCTTAGTCTACCCATAAGGGAAAACTCCTCATTAATAACTAATCGGGTGCATGACAATAATAACATAGCTTGCCTCATCACTATCTCCCTTTCTTAGATTACTAAACCTCTGCATGCATTTCTTCTAACTTTGGACACTTTTAATACTACTGCTTATAATCTCATAACTCATACTATCTTTTCAGGTGAAAACACTACCCAAGCTCTAAAACACACTTCCCCATAAGGGTCTCAACTGAAATAAGGTTTAGGAAAAAGAGTGTTGAGAATACATCTCGCTTTAGCTCGAACGCACGAATCATATAAATAAGAGTGTGTTCTTTTGAAACTCGACACTTAACTTACTCACAGGCTTCTCTCAAGCCCATCTACAATCTCATGACTTTCTCAAGACTTTTAATGAGAGTAACTCATCGATAAGAATCTGGCTTTGCTTTTCAACTCCCTTGAGTATGAGGGGTAGTCGAATGGATATGAGAAACACACGAATTTTGAATAAGTTCCTTATGATACAACTCTATTGCACGATTTAGAGTATGAAAGAAAGGAAACTTTTCTTTAAATGTTTGTAGTCCCTCATTTATAGAAGTAGGACCCTCAAAACCATAAATAAGACCCTACATGACACGACTTCATAGACACTCTAGGAAATTTGAACTTTGTGCTCTGAAACCAAGTTTGTCACGACTCGAGCCTACATCCTGGACGTGGCCGGCACTCAAGAACAATTGCTGGTCCCAAGCAAATCATCATCCTGACTGACTACAAGTGGAAGACTAACTCAAGCATACATAAACATCAAATTGAAAGAAAAGTTTAAAAATAGTTTACAGAATCTCAAAGTTTCGCTGAATATACTGAGTATGACACATAAGTTATAAATAAAATATCTGAAACTGAAAGACTCTCTAAAACTGTCTATCTATGACGCATCTACTATACAAAGATGAGTGTCGGGACAAGACCCACGACTCCTCAAAAGAACTACAACTAACAATTCATAAAATTGGATTACTCCAAAAGCAAAGAGGTCTCACTCATAAGCAAACGAGAGGATGAAGTGATCTCAACAGACTCTTGTTGAGGATCATAATAACATGTATCTGCATCATTAAAAGATGCAGGTCGAATGGCATCACTACATTGAATGTACGAGTATGTAATATAGCTAAATAACAAATAACTGGAAAAAAATGACTGCAATAGATAACAATGCATGTTGCTTCCAATTGCACACGCAAGTGTATGTGGTCGCGCAAGTAATATTGTGGCTCTTAAAGAACCAGATTATCGAACCCAAAAGACTTGTCAATTAACTATTTTTACTAAATTATATTAGTCTAATTATTTATTTAAGAGTGTCAAAAGAAAAGAATGCAGGAATAAAATAATAAGATTACTTACAATAGTTGGAAGATCCCAGGCCTGCAGCATGTATTGGATCTCATGTATCATATTTTAGGTAAAGAACTAATTTTAGTTGTCAAGTTACTAGTTTATAGGGCTGATGATATGATCCGGGTTATACGCCTCTCGTCGCCTACCCCAGTTAGCTATCTAACTACATCGTTAAGCGGGGATAAATAGACTAACTGGCGAGCATTTATATTTCATCATATTTCCTAACCAAGCAAGGTGTTCGTCTGGGCGTCACTCCTGAATACTAATCACCTCAATCTAATGGGTGGACCGAGCTCTCTATATTCTCTGGTCTATCTAACCTCTCCTCTCTCGATTTTAAGATTAGACAATATATTTATCTTATGGTGCGCAAGCATAAAATACTAAAACAAGAATATAGAAGTAACTTATAATGACAACCAAGAATTAATTCAAAAACATTAAATAATCAACATTCAATCCGTAGCTACAGACCTAGAACAAGAGCGTTAGCTACTAATGTCTAAGAAAATAAGAAGAAGAAAAGAACCCTAAAAAGTATTGACAACTTTATACTTTGATACCCTAATCTTCACCTCTGCCTCCCTAGATTGATCCCAAAAGTTGATGTCCTCCAATAATTATTTCTATGGACTATTTATAGATGTAGAAAACCCTAAATAAAATAATTGAGTCCAAATCAAATTAGGAACCCAAAATCAAAACCAAAAGGAATTGGAATTCCTCTTGTGCGTAAAACTGCCTCAACTTGCACCGCCTCTCAATTGGCCACTGCCTTCAGATTCTACCACGTGGGATCCTTAATTCCTTTGCACTTCGTAATTGCACGCACTTCTTATATATTTTATATATTATTATATTGAATTTAATCCATTAAGTTGTCTGCTTAATTTCCTTCTTCAACCTTTCATATTTAATTTGTTTTAGCTCCAAACTATTCAACTTTACACCAATTTACTCCTACAAATAAAATACATTATTTAGCACAATCCATAAAATTTATGCTAAAAAGGGGCAAATATAAATAATAAATGTGAGGCAAATAATGATTAAAATATATATTTTTGGTCTCACATCAACGCACTCAAGCTAAATGTAAAGAAACAAAGGAGTTAAATCATTTAAAGCTTTACAAAATACTTTCTCACCTATGAACTCAACATAATAATTGATAAATACAAATACACTTTAACTCTATTGGGAGATTCTCTAACCGACAACCATCATTATGAGCTACGTGATGATACAACGTCTCGCCCATGGTGCCAAAACGATCTTATACCTTGCCGGGGTATAGAACACCTCAAATAAATGGATCCACTAAGCTATGCTTAAAAAGCAATAAGGAATCATCTAAAAAATATGACCATTTACCCATGGTGGCATATGGTTTATGAGGACTTTGAGTTGTCTGAACTCGTCCCCATATCGGTGCTAAATACCTAATCCCAATAATATATACTCATGCTCATATGTTTAAAAACATAACTCTTCCTCTAATTTGAGATAATTGCTCAAACTACCCTCTTAAAAGAGGTAACTGTTTTTGAAATATCTTTTGAACTCATAATTCATTTAGAAATCTCAGTTTCTCTTTTATCAATGTAAAAATTGATACATATGAGAATACATAGTCCCCTTATACTCATACTCATACTCAATTCATACTTGAAAACTCTTTCTCAAAAACATATCAAAAATATATTTTAATATGATCATTGATGACTCGGGAAGTAATACTGCATAAACATTGAAGGTATATCTAGATACCATACTACTCATACATTGATGGCATACTCGATTGACATATTAATCATGTTTTAGAAACACTTTCTAAAAACTCATCTTTACTTCCTCAAAAACTCTGTTTAAAACTCAAGCGTTGGCTTTAAAAAGTTTCTCAAGATTTATAACTCAATTCATAGGGTTCATGCGGAATTATGGACATAAACGACACAACTCAGTGATCTTAATAGCAATATGGAAATTCAGTACTCAGAACTCATAACTCAATGATACTACTCATCTAAAAAAAATACTCAATTCATAGGGTTAATGATGACATATAGAGATGAACGAATCAACTCAAGGAGTTCGGAGCCAAAAGGGCAAAAAAAATAGCCAAAAATTCTAAAAGGGCAACAAAATTGAGTTGAGAATCAAAAGGGCAACATCTAGACGGTCTAACAACCCTCTAAACTAGGGGAAAAGGAGCAAGGCGGAAGTACTTTGTGCCTTATAAGGCGCACGGCTGCGCAGCCTTACAAGGCGCATGCCTCCTGCGCCCCTTTCCTTTTTCTTTTTTTTAGTTCATATTTTAGTTAGTTTTTTCTTCTTTTTTTTTCTTTTTTAGTTTTTCCTTTTAATTTTTATTTTTTATTTTGAAGTTGTTCTTATTTATTTTGCATGTGATTTTTATTATCTTTTTTAGCAAATTATTAAAAATATAAAATAACAAAAATTAAAAGGAAAAACAAAAAAATATATTTTATAAGAATATTTTAAAATAAATAGCAAGATTTGAATATTTTTCAAACTTGAATTAATAAAATCTTACCTAAAAAATTGGATAATTTGCTAAAATAAAAATAAAAATCACATGCAAAATAAATAGAAACAACTTCAAAATAAAAAATAAAAAATAAAAGAAAAAACAAATTTTTTTTTAACTAAAACCAAAACATTAAAACATGAACTAAGAAAAAAAGAATGCAAAGGGGAGCAGAAGGCTTGCGCCTTATGAGGCGCATCGTACTTCTGCCTCACTTTTGTTTCCCTAATTTAGATGGTGTTTGTTAGACCGTCTAAATGTTGCCCTTTTGGTTCTCAACTCAATTTTGTTGCCCTTTTGGAATTTTTGGCTAATTTTCTTGTCATTTTGGCTCCGGACTCTCAACTCAAGAATCTTAATGCATAACATATAACAATTTAATAATTAGGAATAGAATTTACAAAAGAATCTGGAACTCAAGAACTCAAAATTAACTCATCTCAAGAATACTCAAATCTAGGGGTAGAATCCTAGATTTTTCTTTTACTGATTTGAAAGTAGATGTAGGGAGTGAGGACGAACTAGTCCAACACTATGATAGCCTTACATACCTGGAAGAACAAGGTTCTTGAAGAATCTTGAAGAATCTTGAAAAATCTTGAAGAATATTGAAAAATCTTGAAGAATAACTTGATTAGAAGTCTTGAAACCCTAGCTTGAAGGAGAAAAATCAAGGAAACCTTTCTTGAGATTTCTTGAATTAGTTTCCTGAAACTCTATGGCCAAGAATTATGATTTTCATTAGTGATTCATAATTGTATGGAGGAATTTGAGTTGGAAAGAATGAAATTCTTAGAGAAAGACTTGCCTTGAAGAAGAATCTTGAAAAAGATTGAAATAATCTTGAATGGAGTCTTCTACTTTGATTTTTCCCTAGGGTTTTGCCTTAGGGTTTGAGAGAGAAGAGAATGATGAATTAAGATATGAAAATCTTATTGTTTTGGATCTTTAACTAGTCAAGAAATTTGTCTAAGGTTTTCTTAGAGATAAAAAGACAAAAACGACCCTTTTTAATGTTTTCTCGTCGGCTAATTCGTCATTACATTGTATCAGGTTACTAAAATAGTCATAACTTTTTACTCAAAACTCAGATTGTTGCGAATTTGGTGGCGTTGGAAAGAAGATTCAAATACCTTTAATTTGATAGGTTATGAGCCACATAACTCTTTATATTCTACAAGATATGGTCATTTAAAATTGACCCAAGTAAAATCTTACATCAAAACTTAATCGGTAAGGAAACTTTCAACTCAACTTTGTGCTAGGAGTTTTTAGTGACCTTAATTGATACCAATATCATTCTCACACTGAATAATTTACCTTTACAAATATGGGCAATTTAAGAATCACTCGATACGATCTTATTCACAAACGAAGAATAGCTCGAATCTTATCTTTAAAAAATTTGGGATGTTACAGATTCGTCAGAATTGAAACAGTCATTGGCAACACAAAATCAACAGTCATTATTCTAGAAGGAAGCTAAAACAGGGGATGTAGTAATATAGCAACAAAGATACAAGGTTTCCTGGGAAAGAGGATCAATTCAAGATTTAATATGTTCACAGATTAGTCTAGATCATATATTGATGCTGCAAGGATCCCGCAATGGCCAGCCGATGCAAGGTCTAATACCATCCAGGGAGCAGGAGGGTCAGATCCATCAATTAAGAAACTCGACAATGAACACTTCCTCTCGAAGTGTCTTGTTGGGAGGTGCGATGACCCTTTCCACCATAGCCCCAAGCCGAAAGTAATACAAATGGTTTGTATCAAGATGGCAAGTCACTGTTGGCCTAAAATTCACACCTATTAACCACAACCTATTTCTGTTTGATCTTCCTTCCACGCAAGAGGTGAACAGTGTCAAAGCTGGCGTATGGTTCTGGAATGGCAAGAAGCTTTTATTGGAATGGTGGTATCCTTTGTGGGGGGCTAAGATGAGAGACCTAAGTACATAACAGAAGTCAAAGCACTGGGCATCCCCCTTCATGCATGGACTCTAGAAACATTCAAATCCATTGGTAATAAATGTGGTGGATTCGTAGACATCAATAAAGACACAAAGCATATGACACACTTCTATTGGGCTCGTATTTGCATCCGAAAATTCACGAATGAACTGCCTGCACAGATAGACATCACCAAAGGAGATTGAGTCTTCTAAATTTTGATTTACGAAAACAACCATGCTAGCATAAGATCGACTGGAAATCTCATCGGTGGTAAGGAGGTTGAATAGAGTAACCAACCATCTAACGTAACAACAACCTCAACTTTTTCAAAGTCCTCTATCGACACGTCTCAGAGGCACGTGGGAGGTCATGGTAAAAGCTTTAATTTGAAAATTGGACTATAAAATTGTCCACTGGATAAAAATAAGGCAGCTGCAACTGTGGGAAATAAAGTACAATTGGACCAAGCTTTAGACAAAACCTATTAAAAAAAAGGCTCAATTAAAAAAGAGCAACTTTCACAAATAGCAAACATAAAAATTATGTTTGTATGTTATAGCTATAGTTTGCATAATTGCGCTCCATAGCAAATTTTATGTTTGCTATGGAGCTTTTAATTTGTATAATTCACTAGATACATCCAATTTTATACAAATTATTCAGTTTTGTATAAATTTATTTATACATTGTAATTTATATAATAAGATCTGTATTTGTATAATTATAAGTGTATAGGACAAAAATATATATATTTGTATTTGTATATACACTTTTCTCTCGCTTTATACAAACACAAACACATTTTATACATTTCATACCGAAATGTATAAAATGGCTAATTGTATATTGAATCAGATGACAAAAAAATGGGATGTTTGCTGTGAATTACAAATAAAATAAACTATGGCGATAACATTTAATTTGAATTAATAATTTGCTATTTCATACAATTTTCCCTTAAAAAACCCCAAAAAGAGTAAAAACTTTTAAAGTAAAAGACCATCTAGAAAGTGGTGGGCCACTAGCCAAACCCATGTTACAACATATTTAATGCCCTATCTATACCGTTGTTGGTTTCAGTAAAAGATCAACTTCAAAGTTCAATGGTCAGTGCTCCATTGATTACAAAATCATGTCAAAACAATGCAAATTACCCATCAGAAGCGGATGACAAAGCAGACTCTCATGAAGGGAAACCCCGACTACTTCGTAATCCAACTCTAAATCTGGATTTGGCTCACGCAAATCAATCAAACTCAGAATTTTCCTCTATTTTGATCAGTGAAGCTCTCCCTTTAACATGGTACAAAGGTGGGTCTGAAGCTCAATTAATTCAAAATCCCAATCTAATTGAGACTTCAAAGTGGACTAGAATTAAAATGGTCAAGGTATGCAAAGATTTCGGGGTCAACGCAACTGGGTTCGAACATGAACTTCTGAATATAATTCTAAGGATGAAGCAGAGAACGCAATTCCAAATCCAACAACAAGAACCCAAGCAGCAACCTGAAAAAGAAGAAGGACAAAGGAGAAGGGGAGATCAAAAGATTGATATGTGGGATCAATTAAGACAAAAGGGGGCAACAAAATAATGGAACTAGGGGCAGGCAATACAACTCTGATCCTGGATGAAGATAAAAATCCTAAGCTGGAATGTAAGGGGGTGAATGAGAGTAGTAAGAGGAGCACCATCAAATCTCTCATTCAAAAATGGAAAGTCATTGTTTTGTGTTTGCAATAAACAAAAGTAGAGAATTGATCTACTACATGGATACATCAACTATGGGTAATATGTAGGCTGACTGGAAACTTTAGAAGCTGGAATCATAATAATTTGGGATAAGAGACAGTGGGTCAAAGCATACACTCTCTAAGGCTCTTATTACATATATGTATGTTAGAGAGCATTCAAGAGGAGTTCAGATTGTGTTTTACATGTATCTATGGATGAAATTGCTGGAGTTCGAGGGTTATGGGATGGACATTGGGTATTAAGGGGTGATTTCAATGTGTGCAGATTTGAAAGCGAGAAATTAAATTGCTTGAGAATGACTAGTGCCATGAGATGCTTCTCAGAAACCATTCAAGACCTTAACCTGGTTGATTTTTCAGTACGAGGGGCTCAATTTACATGGTCTAGGTGTGATAATTATATTGTGAAAGCCTCTAGAATTGATAGATTTCTCATTTCCACTAAGTGGAGTGACTCATTCAAAGATGTAAAACAACCAGCTCTTCCAAAAGTGATCTATGATCACAAGCCTATTCTACTTGAATGGGAAGACTAGGATGTTAGCCCTCCATGCTTCAAGTTTGAAAACATGTGGTTTCAATAAGAAGGGTTTCTAGAGAAGATGGAATATTGGTGGCAGAGCTGACTTTATACTACTTCAGAAATTGAAATGGTTGAAGAGGGATATAACAAACTGAAATAGAGAGAAATTTGGCAAGGTATAAACCAGGAAAACCAAAGCTCTAGATGAGCTGGCAACATTTGAGTAAGCAGACAATTAACAAATTCAGAAATTATTCAGATGATGAACCTGAGAATTGAGCTTCGACAACTAGCTAAAGCTGAGAAAATCTCATGGAGACAGAAATTCAGATGTTTATGGCCCAAAGAGGTAGACAAGAACACAAAGTTCTTCCAAAAAATTGTAAATTCTCATAGAAGAGGCAATTGCATAAACAAACTCAAATTGGGAACTGAGATCATTAAAGATAAGCAGAGGATAAAGTAAGAAACTTTTATTTTTTATGAAAGTTTGTACACTGAACAAGAACAATGGAGGCCATCAGCCAACTTTGAGGGCATTCCATCCTTCTCAGTTGAGGATAAATTCAATTTGGAAGCAAATTTTCAAGAAGAGGAAGTATTGGCAGATATTCAATCTTACGCTCCCGACAAGACACCAGGCCAGATGGGTACACAATGGCATTTTATCATAAATCACGGGACTTCATCAAAGTTGATATACTTGTAGATATGAACCATTACCATCAACATTATTGGATGTTAAATCATGCAACACTTTTTTCATAACTCTTATTCCCAAGAAAGAGAGAGCAATAAAACTCAAAGATTACAGACCAATTAGTTTAATTGGGAGTGTGTACAAGATCATAGCTAAGGTCCTGGTAGAAAGGTTAAAGACAATTATGGGAAAGCTAGTCTCTAAACACCAGAATATTTTTCTTAAAGATAGACAAATCATTAATGCCTCATTGATTTCAAATGAGGTTCTTGATTGGAAAATAAAAAATGGAGGGGCGGGCATCTTATACAAGTTGGATATAGAGAAGGCCTTCAATCAATTGAATTGGTCATATCTTCTTTTCATCCTTAGGCGAATGGGGTTCGGTGAAAGATGGATAAAATGGATCAATTTCAATATTTCTACAGTTAAATACACATTTTTTATCAATAGAAGTCCAATTGGATTTTTCTCCCCAGAAAGAGGTTTGAGGCAAGGAGATCCACTTTCTCATTTTCTCTTCATACTTGCAATGGAGGGTTTAAGCAAAATTTTAGACAAAGCCAAACAATTACAATGGATGAATGGTTTTGATGTGGGGAACATGATCACTACAAAATTTCTCATTTTCTTTATGCAGATGACACTTTGATATTTTGTGAGGCAAACAAGAGTCAAGTTCTTTATTTGAACCTGGCCCTTATGATTTTTGAAGCCCTTTCAGGTTTGCACATCAATATGCTAAAAAATATGATATATCTTATTACTGAGGTGCTAAACTTGGAAGAATTAGCAGGTATCTTGGGATGTAGTGTGGATGAATTCCCAAAAACCTATTTGGGGTTTCCACTGGGTGCCAAGTATAAGTCAACAACTATATGGGGACGAGTTATTGATAAGTTTGAGAAAAAACTTGCCTCCTGGAAGATGCAGTACCTACGATGAGGGGAGACTTACACTAATCAACAGTGTACTTGATAGTATTCCCACATACTATATGCAACTTTTTCCTATTCCTGGCAAAGTGTTGGAACAACTTGACAAGATCAGGAGAGATTTTCTATGGGAAGAGAATAGTGAAAAGCACAAGTATCATCCGGTGGACTGGCCAAAAGTCTTTCATCCTAAACTAGGAGGGGGGTAGGGATCAAGGATTTGGTGCTGCATAATAAGTGTCTACTTATGAAATGGTTATGGAGATATACATAAGAGGAACATGTTTTATGAAAGGATGTGGTCGGTGCGAAACCTGAGATATAGAGTCATTAGTGCACCAGTCTTTCAAGAGCACCTTATGGGGTTGGAGTCTGGAAACACATATGCAACCTATACGAGGAATTTTCTCAGCATAAGCATCACACATTGGGGAATGGACTCCATATCATATTTTGGAAAAATAAATGGCTCTGCAACGTAGTTATGATAAACGATTATCCATGTCTTTTCTACTTAGCTAGGTATCCAAACTCAACAATTTCTCAAAATAGAGATGGAACAACTGGAGCATTATATTTAGAAGAAATATGCAGGATTGAGAGTTTAATGACCTGATCAAACTACTACATACTCTATAGAGTTCTTCTCTCAACACTCAAGCATCAAATCAGTTCAAATGGGGCACTACAGAAGCAGAGAATTACACAGTGAGTGCAACCGACAAGTAGTCAAGAGCACTTAATGCAGTAATTGACCACTGGCTATGGAAGCTAATTTGGAAAATAAAGCTACCGCCCAAGATCATCTATTTTTGCTGAAATGCACTATATGAAGCATGCCTAACTCAAGACAACCTCTATAAAAGGAAACACTTTGTGAATGGATGTTACTTATGTCAGAAAGCAGTAGAGAGCAATAAACACCTTTTTTTGCATTGTACTGTAACAACAAAATCTATAAAACATGTTTACTCTCTTTTGGACTCAGTTGGGTCATGCCACATAGTATCAAAGAAGCTTATGAGAGTTGGTGTTGTTGGAAAGTTGACAACACCATCAAACAACTTGGAAGATGATATCTGCAATGATTTTTTAGAGTATTTGGAGGGAAAGGAATAGAAGATGTTTTGAAGGTCTATCAACTCCTTTACATTCTCTTAAAGCAGAATGCCTTATGTGTTTGTACAGTTGGATCAATTTGTCCTTTGTAGATTCCCTGGATAGTTTTTTGAATTTTGTTGGCTCCTTAGTTTTAGCATAATTGTACTAGAGACAGCAGACCAATTGTTTCTGCTTCTACTTTTGTAACTAATTTGCAATGGAACATTTACTTCATAAATAATAATAATAATAATAATAATAATAATAATAATAATAATAATATATATATATATATATATATATTAACATTTAATTGAATATCAATTTTATTTATATTAGATTGACTAATGTATAGAAGAAAAATATTGAAACAACTATTATGGTTAAATATCATAACTTGTATGTAATATTCTTGAAGTGATTTCAATATTATAAAAAGTTTGCTTGAGCATTTTTCAAATAAAATAATAATTTTGATTCAGAAATACATTTATTTAAAAATAAAATGTTCTCAAAATCCAACTTGAGCATTTTTTTTTTAATTCCAACCATGGACATTTTTTTTTAATTCCAACCATGGGCATTTTATTTTTTTAATTCCAACCATGGGCATTAGCCCATTTTATTAGTCTCTCTCTTCTTCTTTTTTTAACTTCAAACAAATATCAAATGACTACTTTAAAATTTTGAAATGTTAGATTTTCATAATAATCGCAGGGCATATTTTTTTTTCATTTTCATTAGAAAAGAAAGGAAAAATATATGTTTTATATCTATTTTTGAAAATATCAATAAATTACATGTAATTATGTAAAGAATAATTTAATATATATCTTATATAAAGTTTATCAACACACACACTCACACACACAAACCTGATTTGTGGTGGCGCCACCACAAACCAGGATTCACTTTTCAATTTATTTATTTCCAAAACTAGTCTTCCCCTTTCATGAATAGTTGTGACTTTTATGGAAAAAATGTGACTTTTATGAAGAGTTGCGACTTTTATGAAAAGTTGTGACTTTTATGAATGATCGTCACCTTTCCGAAGAGTTATAACTTTTCCAAAGAGTTGTGACCTTTTCGATAAGTCACAATAAACATTTGTTTACACTAGCCTTTGTTGTCTATAAATAGAGGGACTTCCTCTCATTTTAAAACAACGAAAATTCTGAACTTCTTCTTCTTCTGCACAATTAAATATTTGTGTACTTTGCTCGTTGAGTGACTCACTGACACCATTATTTTTGTATCAATACACTGTGAATATAATTGTTCTATCTTGAGAGGATCTATTCCTTAAAACCTCGGGTACTAAAGGGGAATAATTTCCTCAAGGGGAAACTGTGCATTCAACAACTTTTTTCCTTTCTATTTCATTCTATTGTTACAGATCCTGGTATGTTTTTCTACAGTCATTAATTTATGCTTATATTATTAATTATTGTTTTTGAGTACATGTTTTAAATTTTGTTGTTTATTTTTCTACAAAGTTATTGTTATAAGTATTTGTTAGTACAAATTAAATAACACCCGTTAGTTGAGTATTCACACAAGTTTTCTCTATTGAAATTGTAAAATGTACAATAAAAAAATCCCTTAAAGATCTATACTACCATCTGTTGAAGATAAAATTCAAATTTGGTAACCCATCGTAAGGACATAAAAACCTTAAAAATTGTATCTCATCTTGATGTGCGAAGTGAACTAGGAAAAGAAGACAAGAATTAATAAACTTTTGACATGGGTTCAAGGATGTACCGGATGACCTATGGAGGGATATGACTAGACTGAAATCTCTTTTAATTCCAAAGACATAGATAACTACACAATAAATTGATTGCTAATATTCAATATGAAGTATGGACAAATTCTCAAGTTTACTGCAAGTTGTAAATATTTTTTTTGAAGTAATAGATGTGTTTTTCGACATAGCGATTTGAATAGTAGTGTAGTTTCAAATTGAACTCCATCACTCCAAGTATGTTGATTTTTAAAAAACACCCAAACAAACTGAATAATTTTGTGTAATATTTTTCTTTTTCAAGTATATATAATAAGTTGAATTGTCGTCCAATATGATACATTCTTTCTTAATTTTCCATTTTAATAATTACTTATGATACATTTAAATGGAGAACTTTAAAATGATATATGTAAAGCAAAAGGTACGAATGAACTTTCTACACGATAGAATTATAATATTTTTTCACTATTTTCAGCCTTTTAAATTTTATTTATACTTCACCAACGATTATTTATTTATTAGAAAACTTAATATCTCAGGTTGATGTTCATTTGATTCCCCAAAAATATCAAATAGTAATACTTCTTGAAAGTAAAAAGATAAATTATAAAATCACATTCAAGATGAATTGAAGGATAAATGATAAAATGTTATAAATATCATTTTCCTTTACATTATTAATGTACGTTACTATGTAATCTTGTATAAAACATAACATAGTGTTTTAGTTTAATGACTGATAAATTTTAAATATTATTTTATAGATTTCGTAATATTAAATTTTCGAGTGAGGTGCAGATAATTTTACTAGTATATAAGATAATTTGAAAAGGTAATATTTTTTTAAAATTTCCCCCAATTTAACATTGACGGAGGAACTCAGGGCGGGAAAGTAAGCAAATCGGGGAAGTCAGGATGGAGAGAATCCACGTTTCAGTGAGATCGAAGCCTCTCTCGCCGGAAGATGCGAAGTCCAGCCCCTGGCGAATCTCCGGCAACTCTATCTTCATTCCGAACCAGCCGGCCAAGTTTGAATTTGGTACTCTCACTATCTCTTCTAGGTTTCCCGCTTTTTCTTTTTTCTCAATGTGCACAACCTTTTTTCTTTGGATTTATATGCAGATAGAATTTTTGGGAATGAATGCCACACACTTGAAATCTACGAAGCTCGAACTAAAAATATTGTTTCTGCTGCAGTTCAAGGATTTAATGGTATGTTACGCCTCTTTTCACACTGAGCTTGGTACTTTTATGAATTTTGCATTGGAGTATTTAGCTTTTTCTGGATTTTGAGAAACCTCAACAGCTTAGTAGGAAATGCAGTTTTTGACATGGTTTCAAATGAATAAGCGTTGAAGCTTAGGAAGTATTAACAAGTTTAAGGAGTGAGTAAGAGGTTCAATTTGTATGAACAGTGTACATTACCAATATTAAATAACATTGACCTGGTCAGTTGATATTTTTGATGGTGCTGTTAACTTAATGAGCTTTAATTGAAATATGATATCTGCCTTCCATTGGTCTATGGAGTTCCTCACCATCCTTTTTTCCCCCACATCATTTAATCCCCTGACGTTCCTTACACTAGCTTGAGCTTCATGGTTCAACTCATGCATTCCTTTTCCCCTTATTCCTCCCAGCACTGTCTTAAAATTTGATATCAAAGGTAATTTGGTTCTTCAGTTCATTGGCACCTTTATACTTTGCATTTTTGATATCAGTGGATGGTTCCATTCTTCTGATTTGTCTACAGGAATCTATTTGCAGAGTAGCTTCGTAGCTTCCTCCTCATGCCATTTGAAGTCTGCTCTGAATATTTTGCCAAGCTTGATGATATTTTGGCAAACCCAAGTAGAATTATACTCATCTTTTCTAAAGTATAAATGCATACATAGTCTATTCTTCTGGTATAGGCAGCACATGATAGAGGAAACAAGTCATATTTTTGTTGACTTTGTTGAGTTCTATGGTGTCATTGTAATATTTTTTTCTGTACCTCTTGCAATGTCTTCTTGGTACTAGCTTTAATAATATTGCCCAACTTTATAAAAAGCAAATATGTCTTTTAAGCTTCTGATCGGCCTACTTATCTTCTTTGGCAGGGACTGTTTTTGCATATGGTCAGACAAGTAGTGGAAAAACACATACTATGAGAGGATCAATAACTGAACCTGGAGTCATCCCTATGTCCGTGCAAGATCTGTTTAATTTCATTGAAAAGGTTTGGAATTGCCATCATATCAATTTGTATTTTTACCCCTTCAACCATTAATATTTATGTCGCCTCCATATTTTTGACATTCTTCAAATGATAACTGTATCTGCAACTTAAAATCAATTGAAAGAAATAAGTTCTCTTACGGAAACAACTCGCTATAAAAGCGATTCAGAGTCATTTGCCAAGTCTTAAGGTCATTTTGCGGTTCTTACAGATACTATTTTTTCATTTTCCAATAAAATTCCTCTATATGTTAGGACTTACGGGTATAAAATTGGTGAATTGGTCTTTAACAGACTCCAAGGGAAAGAGATTCTCCCCAACTACATCAATGTGTGCCACAAAACATTAGATTCTTATGCTTCAGCTTAGTACACTAGGGAATGCTCAAAATATGAGTCTATACACTTGCTATCTAAGACTTTATCGTCAACCAGATTCCTTCTTGCATTCCCTCGGCATCGTTCTCTTTATTCCTAATGTCTCCAATAGTCTTATCATAGGTTTAACCTCTAATCCTCTATACAAAGAGTTCCAACTATCAAATCAAACCAGGAAAACCCTGGCGAAAGAAAGATAGGAAATGAGCATTCACCTATTTGAAGCTTGTTACATAATATTTACGTATCTATTTCTTGATATTGTACAGAGATATAGATAGATATCAGATCTTTAGGATTTCCTCTTTATTTCTTTCCTTAGTTAGCTTCTAGTGTTATTGTATTTATACGTGTTTACCTATTGAACAATGGACAAGTTATTCTCTCCAATTCCGTGCACAAAGCTAAACCTTAGAGTAAGCCTGGCAACGGAACTGGGAGGTGCCGGTTCTTGTCCGTCCCGGTCCGTTACCGGTTCCGTCTCGGTTCCGGTTAGTCCCGGTTTAGTCCGGAACGTAGCGGGTCCGGGAGGGGTAACGGGACGGAAACTGGGATTTACCGGTTAGTCCCGTTCTGGTTAGTCCCGGTCCGGTTCGTTTTTTTTTTTAAAGGGTGAAATTTATAGTTTTATTATAAATTTGAAAAGTTTGAAAATTTAAATTCAAATTTCAAACTTTAAAACTATAAAAGTTTAAATTTCACCCTTTAAAAGTTTGAAAATTTAAATTCAAAAATTCAAACTTTTAAAGGGTGAAATTTAAACTTTTTATAGTTTTAATGTTTGAATTTAAATTTCAAACTTTTAAGTGTGAAATTTATACTTTTATAGTTTTAAAGTTTGAATTTTATTATTTAAATTTTCAAACTTTTAAAGTGTGAAATTTAAACTTCTATACTTTTAAAGTTT